>WIPJ01067503.1:297191-314864 GCA_018155075.1 Cassiopea andromeda | reverse complement strand
TGTCTGAAAACAATGTAATCGACAACTTGAGTATAATGAAACATAGTTTGAGAGTATATCAGCATTGCGAATAAGTTAGCCCTTAGAAACGCGCTAAATGCGGCTGTCACCTCATGTTTGCGTAAGAACATGGAAACGAGAGCAACCCAGAGTCCAACACCTATACAGGCATTATTCTTATAATTATTGCTTAGACGCCATTCATAATTTATCAACTGTTAACGTTGATGTTCTCTTGGTAGTATCCAACTGCTTATGGTATTTTTGGTCATATCACCTGCATACTTCATCGATAGAAGAGACACAATATAAACAGTTTGCAATTAGTGTCTTAACCAGATGGACGTTCCATTAAAAAATGCTCTGAAGAAAGAATGTGGTAACTGACAGGAAATTCCATTACAAAATATTTTAAAAAAAGAACACGTTAATCAGCCAGGCATTACGCTACAAAATTTTGTCAAAAACCAACGTATTGAACCATCCGATATTTATTGATTTGCCTGTTTGTGGCAAAACTTTAGTATTACTTCTGTCAGTAAAATGTAAACAGACGACTGGAATATTCAATTTTGCTTCAAGACAGAGACTTATGAGTTGGCTACAAAAAAGGACGATCAAATGGCAAAGAAAGGCTGCACAAAAACAGTGATATTTGAGTAGTTTATGTTATAACGTGTAGTCAAGCAGATACAGAAAGGTGCAGCTGGAAGGCAGGGCATATTTTAAGTACTTATCACTAGTAGGGAGAACATGTCAAAAGTGGCCTGAAAACTCCAATTGGCCACCTTAGAAAGGCCCCATTTAAAAAAGCTCCCATCCTTGGGGTACATTTACTCCCTTTGAATAAGCCCCCATCCATGTGTAACGACTAGGATTATTATGCTTAATGTGCATGAATTGTGTGATTACTATTGTTGTGATTGATGTATGAACAACGGTTTCATTGTCTTCCGGTTGCCTCTGTGGTGCCCATTGTTTGTAATTCATTGTGCCATCTTATCTTGGCTGTAATTAGAATGTGATTAGTTCAGGGGAAGTATTGCCTAGAGAAAGAACGTGTTTATCTGATGTCTCTCTCCGCTGAACCTGCGTGTACAATACATTTGTTAACAGAGCCAGACTTGAGACTTAAAAAATTATGGCATCTATTTCTGTTATCACCGACTTTATGTATTGGCTCCGCAGTTTTGAGTGTTGTGCCACTGCCAATGGATGGGAAGATGATGATAAACTGAAGAAATTGCCAGCTTTCTTACGTGATCCTTCTGCAGTCTATTTTCATATACCTAACGATGGACAAAAGGGTAGTTATGCTCATTTTTCTGCTGCTTTAAAGACCACCTTATGCCTTTCTGTCAATCTTGAGCAGTTTTATGCCGATTTTGAATGTCGCTTATTATGCCCTGATGAAGATCCCCTAGCTGTTTTAGTGGGAGCTGGAATTTTTGCTGTCCAAAGTCAACCCTAACCTGAGTACTGATGCCCGAAATGAGTTACTGACAAGACAGTTCTTGAAAGGTTTGCCAAGTGATCTGTGTAGTCGCTTATTAGAACTCAACCCTATGCCCTCTTAAAAAGACATACGAGAGTTCGCCCAGTGTCACCGTCCTGCCCATCGTCCTGTCCCTGCTGCTGTTTTTGCTTCAGGCCACTTTGACAATAGCATCAGTGTTGACAATAGCCTCCCAAATTCACAAATCTAACCTGCCAATGTCACTCTCCATGAGGCTATTCAGAACTTGACTCCTACGGCGGCAGCTTTGGCCATCAATCAAGAAAAGCTTAATAAACTCTGGATTCCAAGCAGATGTCAGCTCAACTTCCAAAGAACCAGCGGAAATGGCGTGAATATGGTTGTGCTACACAGCAACGATGCTTTTGCTGCAATGAAATCGGCCATTTGGCCCGTTTTTGCCCCCAGAATATCCACTGGTGTTCCTTTTGTCATGAATGGAGTCGCTCATCTGCTATCTGTGATGCTGCCCGACAAAGAAGACATGCTATGAAGGAAGTTGCCATTGGCAACCAATGCCACCTGGCAAGCAGAGACAGCAATGACTTTCCAATCGGTAATGGACATATCCATCCCATTCGTGTGAGTTCACAGTCCTTAAACTCAAAAGGGGTGCCTCATTCAAGGGCTGGGCTGAGGGTCACCCCTGCTTTTTTTCTTAATGGTTCTGCCTTGTCAGGGTCTATCCCTTCCCAGCCCATCATTCAGTGTGTTTTAGGAGGGGTTTGTGTCAATGTATTACTTGATACTGGCTCCAATAAGTCATTGCTAATAAGGATACCTTTAATTGCATTCAACCACCACCTTGCTTGCAATTCTGTAAGCAACCCTGCATTATTAGTCAACCCTTTTAAGCTTTACCAGTCAACCCTTGCAAATTGAAGTGACAGATCATCTCACATTATTAATTCCTGGTAATAACACTATCCCTTATTCGTGTAATCTTTTGTGTCCTCTACCCTTTTCCAGCCCTTACAATGTATTCTGGGGTGGGACACTTCTTAACCTCCAATGGGCTTCAGTTACTTTATATGGATGGTAATGATGCCTAGCTCCTTGAGAGTTTCCTGGTTTTACCCCTCTAGCCCCTCATGATCATCTGGATATCACATCACCTGATACACCTTGTCTCCAAGGCAAGGCAAAAACACATACAATCTCTGAAAATATCCTTAGAACACCAATTAATTAATGGCGGCTTTTTCTGTCCCTGTCAACACTGTATATAACAACATTTTCTAAGGGGGAGAGGGGGATACTATTAAATGAGCAGCAGAAATAATGCAAGTGTTCCAAAACTTTTGGCAGAGAGTGTAACATACCTGCTGTTACTTTTTTAGCCCAATCTGTAAATCGTGGCCCTGCTTCGGTGAGCTTACACTCTAGTATTTGTATTTCAGGTAGATCTGACGTCATAGTTGAATGCCAGCTTCTAAAAAGTAGCCAGGATCAACTAGGAATGATATCTCCTTTTACTGCCACTGAAAACTCCTCTATTCTTCCCATATTTTATCAGCATAATCAGTCAGGCCAATTCTCGTAGTGTACCAGTGCGTCTCATGAATGCATCTAAATTTGATGTTGACTTGCATGCAGGACAAAACGTTCGTGAATTTTCCCCCTTTTCAAAGTGCCAGCTGTAGATTATTGCGCTTGTCTACTTCATCTAGCTATTGTTGAGCCCTGAGCTATCTGGTCATGAACGAAAGGAAATATTAGCCACCCTAATGAAGTTAACAGATGCTTTACAAGAAGACTTAGGGTATACTGATGTCATCTCTCATAAGACTGACACTGGTGATGCACCTCCTATTAGACAATATCCCCATCGTCTTCGTTCCCCAGCTACTGATATGCTGCAGAAGGGAGTCATTCAACATAGCTCCAGTCCATAGGCTTTCCCAATTGTTCTTGTAAGAAAAAAGGAAGAAAGTTATCTTTTTCTGTTGAATATCGCAAATAAATGCTTTCATACAATAAGATGCAGGTCCTTTACCCAGGGTAGATGACATTTTGGACGTCCTTAATGGTTTTTGTATATTAGCACCATGGACTTAAGATCTGGTTACTAGCAAGTGAATGTAGAACCTACAGATGAAAAAGGGACTGCTTTTACAACCCCAGGTGGGTTATGGGCATTCTGCAAAACCCCTTTCGGAGTTTCTAACGGTTGTGCAACCTTTCAGAGCACTGTAGAAATTGTTTTATATGGGTTAACTTATGAAACTTGCTTGTGTTATTTTGATGACGTCATCATTCCATCTTCTAATTTAGTACAGCATTGCAAACGATTGCCATCTGCCCTAACTCGATTTCAGCAGCAGATCTTTGGGTAAAAGCATCAAATGCTCTTTCAGGGCTTCTCAGATTCTTTTGCTCGGGCATGTAGTTTCTGTCCACGGTGTGCATATAGACCCTAAAAAGAGTGAAGTTGCTGTCAACCTTTGTGAGCCAGCAAAAATTGACCAATTACGGTCCCTTCTAGGGATAGCTGGTAATTACTAAAGATCTATTCTTAACTTTGCAACTCTTTCTTCCCCTTTGTTGCTTAAAATAAAAAGCACACCAAATTTCGATGGAATGATGCACATGCCTGCCTTTACCTGCTTGCAATGCTTACTTTGTCAAGCACCTGTCTTGTCATACCCTAATTTTCAGCAATAATTCATTTTACAAATTGATGCTTTTAAGTTAGGTGTTGGTGCCGTTCTTAGTCAGACAAAACAGCACGGCCATGATCATGTAATCTCTTATGCTAGTAATTCATTAACTTAAAGGAAAAAGAAATTTTCTACTACAGAAAAGGAAGCGTTAGCTTTGGTATTTGCAGCAAACCATTTTCACATATATCTATTGGGAAGAAAGTTCTCCCTTATAACTGATTACAGCGCACTACGTTGGTTGCATTCAATAGAAGCTAAGGGCATAATCAGCCGTTGGGTAATGGCATTACAAGAATACGATTTTGATGTAAAGCGTTAGCCAGGGTCTGACTATGGTAATGCTGATGCCCTCTCATTTACTCCATGTGCAAGACAGTGACTAGCCTATTTTGCATCTAACTGATAGTTATAGTTGCAATTGTGCAACAACTATCACACCAGGATATAATTTGCAGGCTAAGCAAGTGGAAGATCCTGCCTTAAGCAAGAATAGTCAATTAAAGCTCGGAGATTTCCCTAAACCCCCTTGCTTTGCTTGGGGCCATGACCCTGTCATGTGTGCCTATTGGAATTGCTGGGAATCTTTACATGTTGTCAATGGGTTGTTAGTGAAACGGGCTGGAAACAACTCTTTTCCTCAGTAAGCATTTGTTGTTCCCCAGCGTCTTATTGAGTCTGTTTTACAGGGCATCCTTTGTAGTCCATTTTCTGGGCACTTTGGCATCATGCAGACTATTATGCGAACTTAACATCGCTTCTTCTGGTATTAAATGGTCTCTCACTTCAAAGAGTTTGTACGAAGCTGTGAAACTTGTGCAAAAAATAAGTCCGGTGCCCATTATCGCAAAGCTTCCATGCGGTCCATTGATATTAAGGAGCCATTTGTATTTTGGGCCATGAATTATATGGTGCCCCTACCAGAAACTGTTCACAGAAACAAACACCTACTAGTTGTGATGGACCATTTCACAAAACTTGCATTATCCTAAGTCTAGGAAATTTGGGGGCAGATGGGTGGGCCCATATCAGTTCGTCTCAAGGAATGGCACCAACTATTCTATCCGCTCCAACACAGGGAAGGAAATGGTAGCACATCAGAGGAAAGTTAAAAAATGCGCTCTTTCTTCTGGCGCCCAGTACTTCATTTTCCCTTGTATGAGAGTCCTTGGATCCTACAGTTATTCCTAGGGGTCACTCGCCACAAAGGGGTATATGTCTCACATGGGTAGCACCACCAGTCCACGCTCGTCTAGCAAGGACTAGGCAAATTGGGCACCCCCAATAAGATTTGGAGGTTTCGTAACTCACTAAAATAAGGAGGGAATGGTGTAATGATTAAGATTATTATGTTTAATGTGCATGAATTGTATTATTGTTATTGTTGTGATTCATGATTAAAACCAAAACCTTTCAGAGAAACTTCTTGGACAAAACACTTTCTTACTGCTTTTTAGCAATTTCGGACAAAGAAAATAGAAATTTCGGATCAAACAAAAACTTTTTGTACCTACAAAAAATGCCAAAAAAAGATGTAAGGATAACGATTTGGTTAATAATTGCTGCGAGTTCTAATCTAGCTCTAGAAAAAGATCTAACTTCTATAACTCCTACCAAACGAAAAGACTCATTCTATGACCCCTACTAATCAAGAGCACTTATTGATCATTTCAAGGTGCTTCTCATAAAACAGTACAACCCAATCAGGCAATATGCATGTAAGCGGTCTCATGGAAAACTTTAGTGAAATTTCTATAGAATAAACGCCTGAAACACCTATTTCGTACAGTGTGTAATAGATTCATGAATATATGATGAGACCCAGCAAGAGGGGGCAGGAGCAGTAAGCTTCAGACCTTAGAGTGGCTCCCATAAGTTATGAAGGATCTTATAACTGTGTTTCAAACATTCTCTCATTGATTGTAAGAAATTTCCTTAGCCTTTAGGAGTCCAAATTTTCTGGTTTTTCAACGTGTATACAAATGCCTCACATTTACTTCCAAATGTTATTTTGAACAACTTATTAGTTCCTACTGTTGAGAGCAACAAATCTTTTAAGTATCTCGGGCACTTCTTCAATTCTAATATGGATAATAATAACCACACTTCAACCCTTCTAAACACAATGAAGGATCTGATGGTCAAAACTGATGGCCTCCCTGTCATCCCTAAATACAAGCTCCTACTTTACTCCCTTTTTATTCATTCTAAGCTACCTTGGCATTAAACTATTGAAGATCTTAGCAAGACGTAGATTATTGATAATCTAGATAACATCATTATAAGTAATGTGAAAAAGTGGCTTGAACTGCCCATTAGTTCTCTGATCTTAAACAAGTCTAGATATGGTATCAACCTTGTTCTTCCATCTACTACATATATCGAATGTCAAACTGTTATAAGCAATACATTAAAATATTCTCTAAACCTGGATATCAAGACTCTTTGGGCTGAGACTAGTTACGGTAAAAACCTTCAGTACGACCAACTTCAAAATCTTAAGGAAGCTCTTAAGTCTATTCAACATGACTACAAAGCGCAAATAAATAACAACTTTTTATCCTAAGGTTTAGTTATTTCGTCTATTATCAAGAATTCGTGCCAGAATTTAACAGGCTTATGGCAAAGTGTCCAGTCAAAATTGCCTAGGAACATTTTCAATTTTTCTGTAAAGACGAACAAGGGCCACAAAAAAATTATAGTAAATCAAAATATTCCAGTTTTCATCATATTATTAATTTCATCTTTAATCAACACTACTATCGACAATCCATTGGAGCATTAAACGAATCCTTTATGAAAAATCCATTAAGACAACAAATCCATTAAGACAAATCCTTTACACGAAAACATTAAAAGCATCAGGGCAACTTGTCCCATCTTCAGTATAACAGGAATAGAAAAGGGGGGCTTATATAGCCTTTTGCAAATAACAAACCATTTGTTAGGAACTTTCTTTTCCGCAACAGAAACTCACAAAAATCAACAGAGGAAATACTCAAGTATAGGCCAAAGACCTTGCGTATATTAATTGATCATGTGTCTCACCTCGCAGTTCTTAACTCACCACTACAAAGTATATGCTCAAATCTTGTTACTACTTTATATAAAGTGTTTTACTGAATGATCACCATTACTCAGCAAAAGATAAATATAGCAAGCGTTACTCAGCGAAGTGTATTCTAGAAGCACTACACAGCAACATATAAGCAAAAGCATCATGATATCAGCAAGCAATTGCTTCAAGCTTAGTTCAGGAATTTCTAAAATATTTTTTTGTCATAGAAACGAGAGGAACAACAATAGGCCTGATCAATGACTCAATAAGTACTAAAATATCGTATGGGTCATAACATTGTCTGTAAAATCCTTCAAATTTACCACGCACTCCCTCTAGTTGATCAGGCACGAACATAGAGTCCACTTGCTCCACTTGCTGAATTTTGTTCTTGAAGGCTCTTCCTCTTCTTCTGCCAACAATCTTGATATTTCTGCTGCCGTTGCAGCTGCTTTGCGGACTGGGCGAAACTCTTGCATTTGGGTCCAGGTCAGTAACTGCTGTTCTTTGCTGAGTGTCACATAGAAGTTTCAAAGGGTAGAGATGCTGTATGGGTCACTCCATAAATGATTTACCTGCTCTTAGCCTAGCCCCTCTCACAACTCCATCCCTTCCTACTAGCAACTCTGTGATGATTCCAATCTTCCAGTTTCCTGTCACGTTCCTCACTTTTGATTACAACAACATCTCTTTCACCAATCTCGGTATGTCTTGTCCTATGTTTCAGATTGTGCCTTTCCTGCAATGCCTTCACATATTCATTTGACCATCTTCGCCATAATACTCCCTTGCATTTTTTTCATGTACCTTGCGCGTTTTCTCAATTCTGTTTCTTTAACGCTATCACCGTCTTTGCCGAGTACTTGACTTAGTAAACCAAACATCATAACATTTGGCGTCAGGAGGGGATGTTGCAGATCATCTTCAGCATAACCGAAAAGGTGGTTATTCATCACTGCTTCGATATCCAGAATTATCTCTTCCAGTTCTTTCCATTGGAGCTTAACTCGGCCAACTGCTTTATACTTTGACTGTTTCAATAGGCCAATCAACATCTCAAACTGACAACCCTACCGGGGGGGCATTGCATAGATAAAAATGCCACAGTATATTCTGATGCGCAGAGAAGTCATTTAATTTTTCATACTTCATTATTTTCTTCTGCCATTTTGCACCAGCGATAAAAGATCTCCCATTGTCTGGGTAGACTTTGTGTGGTCTTCCTTTTCTTGCAATGAATCCCTTCAAGCATATTAAGAACTTTTGAAGTGTTTGATCTGGCACTAGGACAAGACACACTGCTCTGGTCAAACTGCGCGAAAACAGGTGAAGGTTGTTGAATTAATGTTGGAAAATAATGGAATGTGACGCAGTTAGTCACATGACAATCCCATTCCACATTTTCAAAGTTTAGTTAGTTCGTTAGGGTCGTTATGTGAAGTTGCATGCGTTCTGTTATTCTCATGATACATGCAATATCAATATATGGTATATATATTCTTCTTGCGCTTATATAAACAAAAGATTCTAGCAAAGGTAAGCTTTGCCCATCTGGTTATACTTGCGCTTGTACTGCACAGGACCTGCATAGTCGATGCCAACCACTTGAAATGGTCTTTCACCTTGTGTCTTATCTGTGGGTAACAATCCTTCTCATGGGCTTGAGAGTGAAACTACAATGAATCTTTTGCAAACATGGCAACTTCTGATGACCTTCTTCACCCTTTGACGAAGTCTGGGAACCCAGAATTTCTCACGTACTGCTGCAATAATTTTAATGTATGCATCTATAACAATCTTCCCTGTTAAGAGAGCTTTGGGTGGTAGATAAACGGGATAGGACCCTTGAATTCTGCCTCTACGCTCATACAGTCCATCATAATTTGCATGGAGGTTTAATTGCAATGCATCTCCTTTGTATCTCTCTGTCTCAACATAACTTGCTTGTGCTCTTTTATCCAAATCTGGATCTGCTTCTCGGTTTCTTTAGTTGTTCATGGGCCGGTGATGTGGACTTCCTTCTTGTGTTGACAATTGTGAATAAACCTTGCAATCCAGACAGTAATATGCACTGCTTGTAAAGTTTAGCCTTGTTGAAGACTATCATTGGTTTCTGCTACCACTCCTAGAGCTTCCATCAACAGTTCTGCTTCAGCTTCAGTGTCTTTAGTTGCAAATGTCTTCAGATCTGCTGGCCATTGGTCAGGGTTCTGCAACCATTTAGGTCCTGATAGCCATAACTCCCCAAGTGTTCTCTTTATTGCTGTGCAGCTCACTAGATCAGCGGCGTTTTCATTTTTGTTTATATGTCCCCATTTGGTGTAGCTCTTCTCTGCAATTTTCTTCACTCTGTTTGCCAAAAATTGCTTATAGGTGCCACCGTTCATCCAATGCAATGCTACTGAACTGTCCAACTAACACACAACTTCCTTTAATGGCATTTCCTCTAAAGCTTCCTTCACTATGTGCACAAGAGTATCTGTCATATGCACAGATACTAGTTCCAATCTTGGTATAGTCATGGATTTCTTTGAAACCATTGCATTTGAAGCCAAAATTTCTTGAGCTGGTCCAGAGGCCTGGGTGACTACAGTATATACCACTGCTCCTGTCCCAGTTGGACTTGCATCTCCAAAGGCATGTAGACTAATTTTCTGAATTTCTTCTTGGAATAATGTGATGCTGCGTGGAATTTGCGGGGCAATAGGCAGATCCCTTCTAAATTTTTGCCATTGGTTTTGTAAAAACATCTGGTAGTTCTGTATCCCATGGAATTTTCTTTTCACATATAGTTCGATAGATCAACTTTACATTGAGTATCAGCGGTGAAGTAATTCCAATAGGATCAAAAGTTGAAGCAAGCACATTCAGCACTTGTCGGTTTGTCACATCTTTTGATGGTGGTACCCATGTAACCATGAATGTATCAACTGATTTATTCCATGTCAGCCCCAATATCTTTGCTTCATCTCCTTTCACTCCAAGTTGTACTTTTGCATATGGTATTTTACTTTCATCTTCACTAGTGAGCTGCTCCAGTTGTCCTACATTAGAATGTCCTTTATGCAGGGTGAACTGTGCTCTTCCGAAGATTTTAACTGCAGTGTCTCTGAGTACTTCTGCTTCTTGAACAGTATGTGCTCCTAGTATTGTGCCGTCTACATACAAATGGCGAAGAATCTCTTCAACAATGTCAAGAAACTCTTCCTTGCAGCTTTTCAAATTTTCCTGTATCGTTGCACCAAGTAAAAATGGACTTTGAACCAAGCCGAACAGTGCCCTGGTAAATCTGTATGTTGCTACTGGACTAGGATCTTGTCCTTTTATCCACTGAAATCTGGTGCGTCAAGGTCTTCCATTCGTATTCTAATCTGAAGGAATGCTTGTTTAAGATCTCCTGTCAAAACTACTGGCTTCAGACAATTTCGGATAGGAATACTACACATCAGATTTTGCAGTGGGGCCAATTTCAAAACTGTCAATCAATGACAAAGATTTGCCGCTTACTCTAGCAGAGGCATAGTAGACAATGCCTACCTTTGTGCTTTCTGCTGATTCCTGATTACTGACATAAGAGGTATGTAGAATTCACGTCCTTCAGGTTCACCATTTGCTTCCTCTACAATGTCTTCTGATAGCTGCTCTTGCATAATGCTGTTGTACTTGTCGAAAAGATAAGGGAGTCTCTGGGGTCTCTACACAAGATTTCTCAGTCTAGCTACTCTTCTTTCTGGTCAGCTGTTCCTTGAATTCATTCTACACTGTCACCTGATCGTCAGTTTTTGCATCTGCTAGGCCCAGCATATCAAGGTTGCACCGTTCTTCATAATCTGCTGCAGATATTTTTGTGAACAGAGCATTGCTTGCATTGACTTCAACTCCTGGCGACATTATTGCCCAGCAAAATTTTATTAGCTTAGCAACTGGTTCTCCAAGATTTTCAATCTTTGGCTGTGCTTGTGTCTTGAGTTTGTGTAATTACTTGTACCAAGAATGACATGTACTGGCAATTCAACCTTTTTGTCCGTGTCCTCCATCTTCACCCTTTGCAAATGAGTGTAATTATTGATGATATTTGAGTAGTATGGGCTTGGAAGGGTAAGCAGTACACTTTTTCCCACCTTGAAAGCTTCTTTTCGTAGACTAAATGTGCCAGCAATGTTGCAAAGCTCTGTTTTGTAAATATCAATTCCCTTGTTTGCTGAGTGCATGATCATGCCAATTCTTCTAACTTCATTACAAACTGGTAAACTCTTCAGTTCATTAGCTAAGGCTGCAGAAATGTAAGTACTATCAGCTACAGAATTCAGTAGGGCTCTGCACTGCACACAATTAACTTTGACAGCTGCCAAGGGATGGGTTACTGGCAATTTCTCTTGCGCTACAATCAGTCGCTCGGGTTCTCTATCGCAAATGGAAGTGTTGTGTTTACCTTCACATTTCTGGCAGACAGCTTTGCTGCGACAGTCCACAGCATGATGCTTTGAGCCTGTGCAGTTGAAATACTGTAGTAAACAATGGAACTGTGGAGGAGAAGAACCACGAGGTTCGCATGTTTGAAATAAACTTGAAGAAGAAAGAATGCTAATTGGGAAGGATTTTTGGTGTTACAATGCTTTTTGCTGTGAAATAAACATATGGTCTTTCATTGGTGATAACCATCTCCGCTAATAGTGCCTAGCATTATCTACTATAGCACGGCAACCAGCAAAGGCACTTAATTTAGGCCAGACTGAAGAATAGCCTTACTGTTTTCATGACCATAGCTACCGAAGAGAAAAACATAGAATTAGGGCATCACCAAGGATTGCATGGATATGGATTCGGATTATCACACGGCACTGATTTTGAATGTAAAAAAACAACTCTTGGAAAGGAAATAAATAAATTGCAATTTCACAGAGAAATCTTAAAGGAAGCCATTTTGGAGAAAGAATATCAAAAATTGCAAGGTTCACTAAGAGCACAATACCAAGTAAGTTAGATTTGATTGAGAAAATTATTGAAATAAGTTAATGATTGATAGGGACAACAGTATAACAGTATTCAAGAGGTTAAAGATTTAAACTCAGAAACCAGAGAGAGCATTAAGGGCACGTCTGAAATTTTTGAAAATGGTACGTATATATTACAACAGTACAGGGGTGAGAAGGCTCGGAGCACCAAAGCTAAGTTGCAAGAGGAAGAAAAAGCAGTAAAAGAAGCTGAGGTAAGAGAGTGCAAAATTTTGAGGAGCAGATTGCATAGGAAAAGTTTGCAACAGAGAGAACCTTGTGGATGGAACAAAGAAAAGTCATACTAGAGACAAAGGAAAGGGAGCTGGAAATGGAAAGAATAGCTAGAGGTGGAACAGAGAATTTGCCAAACCTAAATATAAGCCCATTTAAAAGAACTCCAAAGGACTGGATCAGGTTTAGCAATCAGTTCATGGTCCAAATTGATAGCCAGCCAGTAAGTAAGATCATTAAGTTAGGCTATCTGTTGCAATATGTAGAGGGTGGTTTTAGCAACACACACCAGAGAAATAATTAACTTACCCTATTTAAAAGGCAGGCAGTAGATATCTACCTACAACGGAATTCTATGAAACATTGAGAACAAATTATGAGGCACTCAGAGCAATGAGGGGGGATGAAAAGGTAGAGGGTTTGGTACTTTCAACACGTTAAAAGCTGCCAGGCATCAAACCTGATTTGACAAGAAATGATGAGAAATGGAAGATGTGGACTTTTGATGAGCTACACACTGAGCTTAGGATTTGGCTTAAACGAAACTATGTTGACCACTGTATGGGGAATTTAGTCAATGAGAAAGTACCTGATCGCATAAAGTATAGAAGTAAATCATTTTGACATCATCAAAAAGTGTCCCAGATGTTTTATTGTCCTGATAAGCACTGACCTGACAAGTGTGACAAGGTGACTGCTCCTAAAGAAAGAAAGGAATTTCTGAAGAAGGGATCTTTGAGATAAATGTGGTCAGTCATTTGGTGACAGATTGTAGCAGAAGAGGGTATTTCATATGTATGGGAAAATCACTATTCCAGTTTGCATGTAGAGAAAGAGGAGAAAGAAAGTATATCTGATCCTCTCAATTCTGGATATAACCCACCAGGTGAATGTGCATTGCCATTAATCCCAGTAGACATCAAAGGTGAAACAAAGATGGGGATTTCTGGATACTTTTTCTACTAAGAATTATATAAGCAGACAGGCAGTGGAAAGGTGCAGCTTAAAACCTGTAAGATGGGAAACAATCTTAGAGGACTATACATACCTGAAAGTCAAGATTGGAAATACATGGTGCATATTTTATTTGGAGATCCCACATTCATTGACATGAGAACAGGGGAATGTAGGAAAGGCAAGGTTGGGCATCCAAAGCAGATGAGACAATGGGTGGACTGTTCAAGGAGATAATAGTGAGTTGGACCATAGCTATTTTACTCAAACCATTAATGATGATTATGAAAAGTTGTACACACTAGATGTTCTGGGAGTAGACGACAGAAAAGAATTTGATCAGGAAGAAGTGAGAACAGATTTTCTTGAAAATTTTGTACAACGTATAGGTGGAAGATACCAGATTAAGATCCACTCAATTGATGAAAGAATTCCCAGCAATAAAAATGAAGTTCAAAGCAAACTGAGGTTATACAGTTTGTTTAGCTGGATGAAGAATGAGACAAGGAAACATTATGATGCTATAATAAAAGAACAGTTGGAGCTTGGAATCACAGAAGCAATGCCAGTTGAGCAAACGGGAAAGAGGTTATATTATATGCCACACAAGTCTGTAATACGAGAATATGTTGCTAGTACAAAAATCAGAATAGTATTGATGCTAGCTGTAAGCTAACAGCCACATATTACTCAATAAATGAATGCATGAATCCAGGCACACCTACTCAACCTTTAATGTGAGACATCCTTATAAGGTCAAGAATTGCTCCTGAATACATTGTAGTTGATATAACTAAAGCCTTTTTGCAGATTATTTAGATGAAGAGGACAGAGATGCTCTTAGATTTATGTAAAAGCTAGGAGATGAGCCAGGGAAGAAATTCAGATATAAAGACTACATTTTGGTGGGGAAAGTTCACCCTTTGTTTTGGGAGGAGTTTTGCAACATTATTTAGAAAAAACTGAGGGAGATTAGAAAGTCAAACAAGAATTAACGCACAATGCCTACGTGGACAATGTAATGGGATTAATTCCAGGCGAAGCATATCCTGAGAAGTTCAAGGTTGTATCAAGCAAAATTATGAAAAATAGGGAAGTATCCTCTTGGCAAGTGGGAATCTAATGGTAAAGTGTTGAATTACAATAACAAAGTAGAAACAAAGCTTTTGGGAATTTTATGGAACAAATGTGATGATAAATATGCTATTGAAATTGAATTGAAAGAAGTAGAAACTGTAACTTTGAGGTCAATGTTGAAAACACTTGCCTGTATTTATGATCCTCTTTGTATAATTTCACCCATGATAGTAGAAGTGAGGAATTTGTACGGACAAGCAGTAGATGAAAAGAAAGGATGGGATAAACGAGTTAGTGACAGGCTTAAGATAAACTGGAATATGTGGGTCAGGAATCTGAAAACAGTTAAAGTACAAAGATCAATTGCACCCTACTTTGAGGATAAAGCTAAAGTTTCTCTACTTTAGTATCAGCTCAAACAGTTGTTTTAGTTAAACAAACCAAGTGGGATCACATGGATTGCTAACTTCAAAGTAAAGAATCACAAAGAGAGAGCTAATTTAGCATTGAACAGAAGCAAAGCGTTAAAGAACTTGCCTGTTACACACAATGTCTGTTGGACTGAGAGCACAATAGCATTTTGTTGGGTGAAAAATCCATTTAAATATTGGAAGATATTTGTTGCCAATTGAGCAAAGAACATAAATGAAATTACTCAAGAACTGAATTTTGAGTGGTGATATATACCCACCGCATTGAAACATTCAGACTTTGGAAGCAGGGGGGCACAGTAACATCATTTAGAAAAAGAGAACTGGTGGGCAGGGCCACTTTGGATTCAAGATACAGAACAATGGCCAAAATTACAAGTGAATCTAGAAGCAAATATTGAAAGTATTCAAGAAGAATTAAAAAGAGGGGATCAATTGCTATATTGTATAGAGAATAATGCAGATCAGACAGAAATGGATAGTTTATTATAAAAAGAAATACACTAGAAGGTACAAAGAGGATTTTAGGGTGGTGTATAAGTTTCTTTCCAATTGCAAAACAAAGGGAAGAAGACATAATGGGAAATGGGGACCATTAACTACAGAGGAGATTGAGAATGCGGACAAGAAATTGATCAGGATAATTCAACTGTGTATCAATCTTGAGAGCAAGGAAGCACAAGAGTTATGTTTGACTTTTTGTGATGAAAAAAAGAAAGAGGGAAGAGGTTACTGACACTTCAGGGCTGATTTATACGTCGCACTTAACTCGACTCTAATCAATTGCATAGCCCAGACAGAAACTAAGAGTCTAATTGATTCATGAAAAATGCGACGTATAAATCCAATATTTTAATTGAGTCGACTCTAATATTAAGTGCAAGTCAAAATTCATGATGCCCAGTCGCATTATGCAACATAAGTTTGGGTTGGCTTTATATGTCGCACTTAACTCAACGCACTTAGTGGGGTGAGTGGGCAAGCGGCCCAGCCAGTACCATTAGCATAACTGAAGTTAAGCATGGCTGCGTACAGTCAGACACTGGATGGGTGACCTCCAAATGAATGACAAAAAAACAGCTCACTCAGCCATCCTTAAGAAAGGATGTTAAACTAGGGGTCTCATGCCTGGATGCGGAATGCACAGTAGGCCTAAATTAGTTGAATAAGCTAGGTATAACAGCTTACTCAAAATAAAGTAAACAACAACAAAAACAATTCGAATCAAATATAAATCACTCCAGTCCGACAATTTGACGCCTCGCACATGCGCAGTTCAGGATTTTTAGCAAACTGAGGGTACCCCCTTACCGGCTACGTGTGAAGTTCTTTCAGGCTTTCTGTTCTTAAATATGTTCTGCACGTTTTGCTTACCTCATCGATCTTGTATGATCGTTGAGCTAGGAACCTGAAATTAGTCAATCTGTACTGTTTATCTCTTACAAAAGCACTCTAGAGTAATATCGTATCCTTTGTAGCCTATAGCAAAGTTATAGAGCTTAATACAACCACACAAGATTTGATATCGTTACTATGCCATGTATATAGCATTTAATGATAATTAAGTACCCCACTACAAAGGGCACAGTTTGCCCTCACTTTCTATTTTGGCTGAGGACAAGGAACGATCATTCCGATTGAACCCGTGTGACAGGCGCCTTTGCTGAAATCAAACATGCAAATGATTTGAGTCAAGTTAAGTACGACGTATAAAGCAATTGATGGACTTGAGTCACACTTCAGTCGAACCAAATGTGTAATTGATTCGAGTCGAGTTAAGTGCGACATATAACTCAACCCTCAGAAAGACCAACGAGGAAGGCAAAGCAACGAGGACTGGCAAGGACTAAGAAGATACTTAAAAGTTACCAACAGTTGGTTAGAAACTATTCAGAAATTAATCGTACAATCATTCTGTTCTGCTGCACTAAAAGTTTTAGGGGAGCGCAGTGAACAATGGGACTGCAGAGGAGAAGAAACATGAGGTCTTCATGTTTGAAATAAACTCGGCAAGGAAGGAACGCTAATAGAAAAGGATTTTTGATGTTACAGTGTTATGTTCGATTTTGGATTTACTTTGCTTATTGCTGTGAAATAAACATAGGGCCTTTCATTGATGGTAATCATCTCGGCTAACTGTGCCGACCATTGTTTACCATAACACAATCAATTTGTGCTCAAGACCACTTTTCTTTCCGCAATACCAGCTACTTTGTTGAAATCAAATAAATTATGGGCTGATACATCATAGTGGACACACCCTCTTGATTTCCACTCTTGCTGCCTCGTTTGCACTACTCAGTCTCATCTCTGCTGTGGTCTGCTATCTCTCTCGCTTATGTTAATCTCTTGCGAGATAGAGTTTCTTTCACACCATTCTCTCACACCTTCAAACAACTGAGAAAACTCCCAATCCTGCTAGTCGTCATCCAAATCCACAAGATATGCTCTAATGCCGGGTAGCTTGCCCAGTGTGAGTCTTACGCAACCTCTCACATCTTGTAGTTTTCCAAGGGTCTTAAGTACTTCCACACTGGTTACCAGTTGTGGCAAGCTGCCAATAAATACTGCACCGACAAGAGAACACTTCGAATTGTATTAAATGGCTATTCTTCTTCACAGGAAAAACTTCTACGAAAGTCAACTGAATGCTCAAATATATAAAAAGTCTGCAAAAGTTGCTTCTTGGGGCTTATGAATGTATGAGGAATTAAAACCCATCATTTATGTGGAACATGTTCCATGTTCA
>WIPJ01067503.1:273331-295134 GCA_018155075.1 Cassiopea andromeda | reverse complement strand
GTGTTGTCCTATGGCCGACTCACAATTAATTTTCGAATTGTTCTTTTTACATATACGAGGTGGCTCTTCTCTTACGGTATTACTTTTCTTCCTGATGCTCGGGTGGATATGCTGTTTATTCTATTTGCTAGTCTCTGCGTAGTGCATCCTATATACCGAGCTTCACATCGACATGAAAATTCATAAACAACACAACTTTTTGAGTGGTAGCAACGCAATCTTTTTTGGCAGATGGTAGCATAACTCTAGTGTTGTAAAGCACATGGGGCTTCACAGCATAGTAACAAGATGTGATGTCTTTACAAATTTGATTTCCTTTGATGAAACATTACCAATCGAAGGCAATTATAGGTATACCGGGCACTTCTCTAGACCAATTGGTTTTTCTGCTGCAAAGTTGGCTAAGTTTTAATTGATGCAAGAAAGTAGAACATTTGCTTGATATCCGTTTTCAATGAGCAGTTGTTTTATTTTGTCGAGCTCTGAACCTAATTTAGTTTTAGAGCAAATCATAAGTGCCGTGTGAAGTAACGTTTTAGTAAGGCTAGTCTTTCTTGTCTTTGGACTAAAAGAATTCCAGCGGATGTATTGCCCAGTAAACGTTAGTTCAACGATGACTTTGAATTTTAGAGCTGGATGTAGCAAGTTCAGTTTTTCTTGAAAGTGGTCACACTCCAGCTCTGAACCATAGATGACAGAACTATCGTCCACATATCGAAAGTAGATTCCTGGTTTTGCAGTGTTGTCGAAAATTTTACTTTCATGAAAGCCAACAAAATTGTGTGCTAATCCCGGTCCCAAAAGGCTGCCATTGCCACATCGTTGAACTGCTTATATGTCTGGTTGGTGAAACTAAATTCAACTCCTCGTGTAGCAATTAGTATCACCCCCCTGAAGGTGTCCTCAGGGAATGGTAGGCGATCAATATGACTTCGAAACAAAGGATCAGCACAGACCTCTATGGTCACATCTAATGGGACATATCTGAACAGACTGCGGGTGTCAAAAAAGCATAGAAATGATTTTGCGGGTTCAAGCATAAATAAATCAATTTGAGTTTCTTGGTATTTGAGTTCTTCTGAGGGCTTTTCAAATCACATTTAGTGTGACCATTCAGAAATATTTCCGATACTGGCTCTTCTTGCCAATGTATGGACCAGATCCCGCGTGTTATAGCTCAAATGTATTTCGATAGTTTTATACCTTAGGAAATTTAGCAAAACCATAATTTAATAACATTATAGTTAAAAAATTATTGTTTTATTAAACTTTTCTAAGGTATGAAACTACCGAAATACAATAATATATGTTTCTTTTTCCTCTTTATCTACTTCCTTCAATATTTCTCTCAGGTATTCGAATAAGACGTCACCCGTTCCTGAGGTTGGAGGGCGATAGCAACTGTCAAACATGTTTTCCAGCACCACTAGTGGTTCCATTATAAAGCTATGCAGTCTATACTGGATCAAGTGTATAGGGTACCGTCTGAGAGCCATTTCAGATGAAGTAGTGAACTATAGGGTAGTCTTTAGTCCACTAACAAAGCCCTTGCATTTTTAAAGTGTGGAAACCAGAGGAAAAGCTCTGATAGAGAATTCTAGCTCAGGTGATAGGTGAAAACATAACTGTATGCCAGTCTGAAATCTAATACAGTTCAACATAGCAGTAATGATCTATAAGGTAATGGCCTCTGCTCAAATAGTCTATGAGGGAGACGTGTCTCCGTGTATCAATTACCTATCTCCCCAATAAGAATTCAGTTAGATATAGACTTTCCATTGTTGAACATAGAGTTTTCTATAAATTTTTGTTTCTATACTGGCACAGAATAGTGAAAGGACTGAAGGGAAGCTTAAAGCAGCGCCTTTGTTGTTTTGTGGATGCAAGGAGCACAATAGAACCTGGTAAACCTCGTTTTAGTAACAACGTTTAGTCAATAATGGATACACACAAACAAGATGAGAAAACGGAATCTTATGTGCAGTTCGAATTAGTTTTTTCAATGGGGAACATTTTATTTTCAATTCGAATGCTTTAGGATGACCTATACAGCTACGCTTTCCCGGTTTATTCGTTGTTGCGGTGCATCCCCTAAGTGTGACTGAAGCTTCATCGTTGGCTAGACAAAATGCCTCACGCATCGTTCACCCATACCTAGCTATGGGTGGACGATGCTCTGAATCCATAGTTCTGTTTGTTGTGGCATACTTTTTGTTTACTTTAGTTCTTTTAGTGCTTTAAGCGTTTGAGAAAATGCAGATACTTTGATTAGGCCTGCTGCTGTGATTCCCAAGTGTACTGCAGAAAGGCTTGGCTGTTCATTTAGAGGTAAATTTTTATATCACAGTCGCTGTTTTTTTAAAGAAAATGCAATTTCAAGGAAACTATCAGCAAAATTTTGATTTGATGTCTACGACTCTTGATACCAGTTTACCTTCGCTGGCCCATGAAGTAGTAGGACTAGAAGGCACACTAGGTCACGTAACGACAAGGTTGCAAAAAGCGAAAAACTGCAGCAAAGACAGCAACGTATAATTCAGTTTCTCTAGGGAAAATCTGCCTAAATCATGTTGTATCGTATTCTTTCAGACTCGTCACTAGAGTCAGGTCTGAGGAGCGTTTTATTTCTTTTCACAAACATGAAGTTATATATTTAGTGTCAAATGTCATGGAGCTATGTTGTCAGTTTTGCTTCGTTGTTTGATAACTTAGTCCAATCAGTCACTTGGAAAGTTCAAGACAAAACCATATTTAATTTCAAGTTATAGTCATGCTTTACGAAGTATATAATGCAAGTTATGTAGTTGCTAATTTTCTCTTTTCACCTGATTGACAACGAGGTCAAAAATTTGCAATGACCAAAGATTAAGCTATGATACACTGGCACATAGGTAGATAGGCCAAAGAGATTGGTTTACCTTTCCTATTAAGAATCCAAAATCGGTATGAAAATCTGTCTTGCTTCTATATGTCGAATTCCTCTTGTTATTCATTAGTCCATCAGTAGAGGAGAATATTTTGTAACTCATACTGCTTATACCCAGCTTCTTGGCCACACAACACTGCACTACACAAAGAGCATTCAAGGACAGATGTAGTCTCAATGCTTGTCAGCATTGCTTGGCATAAAATTGAAGGTTGTTGAGAAGGGAATTATAGCTAAAGGAAAGACAATCAAAGAACTGATAACGAAATTGAAGCATGCCAAAGTAATTTCTCAAGGTAACCCCACCAGTGACTTAGCAGTAGTTTTGACCAGATGAAAGTCAAACTCTTCAAAATGCTCAGTAATTTTGGCTACATACAGGCTTAAAGAAACCTTGAAAACTGAACCCTAAATAAATGACAGATCATCTGAATAAATCTACTGGGGTAAGACTAAATCAGGGGTGGGCAAAATTTTCAGTGAAAGAACACCATTTACAAGTTAGTTTAAAGTTATTACAATTTCTACCTATGAATTCCCCTGGCCTTAGCCAGATTTTCCTGGCAAATGCAGGCCCTTGGACAGCTGAACGATTACTGTAGATGTAACAGTCCAATTCATAGTTTGAAACCTTTGCATGTCGCAAGCCTTTACCGATTGATTAAATTTCATGTGGGAAAATATTCTTTCCATAGCTATCTTGACGAAAAATGGGGATCTGGTGGCCAGTCCCCAGAAACATTTTTTAGGTAATGCCGCCTAGAACGTGGAAAGCGCCCATTTGTAATATATCATGTACTTATTTCATCATTGAGCTTAATGTTGAGAGGATGAAGCTGATATTTCAACCGGATTTCATCGAGTTTTGAAGATTTAGAATGAAAAGGAAAAGACTAACATTACAAGCAAGACAGTCTACTCCAAATGTGGGCTACGTGGATTGCACTCAGGATGCAGAAGTAACATTTTCCCCCAACAGGGTCATCATCTACGCGCTATCTTTGCAGTGGGAAAGCAAATCCCAAAATAGAAGTTTCTGCAATAACTCGTATCCATTCTGAAAAGTTATTGGCGGGCCGCAAAAAATTACATGGTGGGCCGCAGCTTGCTAATCTCTGGATTAAATTGTGTACCCAATGGTTTTTTAATTTTTTAAGAAAGTTTCTGTCTCTTCCCAAGTCTGCAACCTGTTTTGTATTTTTGGCACACAGTAAACATGGGCTATGCTGCTAAACACTCCAAAATCACACAGCAGACTTTCAAAATGACAAGCAAGTTGACTACATCAGCAGTCTTAAGAATAATCATTACATAACAGATAGCCTGGATTCCTAAAGATGATATACAGTTGTAGGAACTGTTGACTATATATGCTTACAAGAAAAATTGATAGAAATTTAAAAATTAAATTTGCAGTTCTACTAGCTAGCTTTAAAAAGCCATGGCATTTATGCAGGAATAATTTTTCGGTGACAAAGAAAATGGAAATAGGTTCTGTTAGCAGATAACATACGTAACTGGTGTGAATGATTATGTACATGCAGCTGAGTCTAACTGTGCCTCCAAATGTAGTATAATGACTTTGAAGCTTGGTTGTAAAGTTAATAAACCTCAGTGCTTTCACATCCAAGCAAGAATTGCAGCAAAATCTACTTCAAATGTCATGCCTTTTATATTGCTAAGCTGTGCAAACTGCTGTCAGTTATATGAAACTACTCTTCATAATAAACCTTCACTTTAACGTTGTAGAATAATAAATTTTCAATGGTAAATACATTTCATTGGAATGTGTTCTTGCATTATAGCATAAATAACTAAGACATATTACATCTAAAAGAGTCAAAATTGAGTCAAAATTTGCTTTTGATTATTGATTTGAATTTGATTACAAGAATCGAAACTTGATTTGAGAAGGATAAAACCTAAGATGATGATTAGTATGGCTACAAACACACTTTGCACTTCAGTTTCTGCTGTTTTATAATTCTTGAAAGACTTCAGAAACACCAAGCTATAAAGTATTTTTATTCTTTGCTAAGTTTTGGGGAAAATAACAAACAGCCAACAACTCTTTGGAATTTGATTGACGTTGGGCCAGTATCAAAGATAATTCTGTTTTTCAGGCCTCATGGTTGCACCGCTGGCATGCCATTAATAAATAGACCATGCTAGAGTGCCGGGGGTTTCTCCATTTCAACTCTTCTGCATTTAAGTGCATACTGTTTTACTGCTTCTCATAAGACATTGCGCTAACTTAGTCTGCTTTTATCTTCATAATGAGATGTAGAATACGGTCATGGGGGCCAATACCATGGGTCTATCCACAACGCTAAAAGCGAGAGCGACGATCATTCTATGTCAAGGTCTTGAATTTCGAACAAGAAAGCATCACAAGAAATTAATTCCATTTTGTTTTGCCTTTTCTGAAGTTCTTCGTGGTGGTTGAAGAGTTTGCGAATCCTTCGCCTTCAGTACTGATGAACATAGCCATGAATGGAACTGTGCGACCAGTCATCTGAGAGAGAGGGAACAATAGAGTGCGCCTTGTAGTCCTACTATTTCTATGGCTGGCCCATTTCCACTTCCGCCTTTCTAATTTAATAGCAATTGTTTTCTATATGAAAACAGCTAGGCAAACGGACTTTACCTCTGCAGAAAGCCAATGGACATCAAATTACAATTATATTTTGTTTGTACAGTACCTTGTGAAAAATCTCAGTAGCGTAATGTGGGTAGTGAAATGTTACTGGTAGGAATTGGGCAGAAAATGTAAAAACTGAGTCCTGTATTCGACTTTCTTGTATTGCTACTATTTGTAACTGAGCAGCTATTCGACCATTTTTATTTGGAATGTATTTCCTGCGACATAATGGCATGTTTCACGACTATATTTAAAAGATCCCTCAACAAATGCTCAACTAGGTAAATATCGATTTCTTGTCACGCATACGTCAGCAGAAAGAGTACCCTTCGAGCCAGTAGAATTTCCCTTCTACCTTTTCTTTATTCTGTGATTTTGGATTGAGTACATGGAACAACGCGACTCATGATAGGTCTATTCAAGAGGAAGCTAAGAGATGTGCCTCAAAGTTAGCATGCCGTAACATGAACCTTTAGAGTGGTGCTCCTGCTTGGCCTCAGCTCAGCAAAGCAATGATTTTCGTGTTGGTCTCTTTAAACTCGATCGATACAGTCAAAAATGGCTAAAATTCGAAGTCTCTACATTTCAAAAATTTTTCCGTTGCTTGTTCTGATAGCGACATGCCAAGTTCTGAGTGTTCTTATTTCAGTACCTCAGACCTAAGGCTGTTGAGTTTGGTGCGATTCTGTCTTCCGTTTTTCAAGACGAACTTTTGTATTATCCATATCTACTTCTTGTCATACGAATAATTCTGCAGAAACCTATGTTTGGCTAATTTTGTATCAAATTTAGAGACAATGCTATTTTTACCACCAAGTATTAAATTTGTCCTTAAATACCAACTTTTTCAGTACAGACGTTTCTTATACCCGTCGCCTCAATTAGCTCAGTGAGGTGGCGTCCACACTGTTAAGTTTTCAAAACGCCCCGTTTTCATTATGGCAGTATGATCCATCCTGGAAAACGGATAAAAGGATCTGCATCCACAATACTACGTTTTTCATTGTTGTCGATCTATTTTTGCCTCTTTTGTAACACTACTATGAGGCTGAATGTTTTTGCGCAAACTTTATCAGGTAATGAAATGTAAATCATGGCAAATAATAAGCAAAATTCAAAAAATATGACTTCAAGTAGCTTTTTTGCTTTGGCTGAGGATGAATTGAAGTTACTCCTACATTATAGTAATAAAGAAAGCGTATTGCAAATAGCAGAAAATGTAGATTGGGAGTCATGTCAAAAGAAGTATTCTGAAATTTTGGACCTATTTAAAACGAAATATGCCTCAAGTGAGGAGAGGAAAAGAATGGGAATACTACCCTCATGATCCTTCAGACACTACAGAAGAAGTTCTTAGTACAAACCTGAAGTCTGCCAGAATAGGGTATAGACAAGCTGTCGATTCTGGCAGAAGAAGCGGTCATGGGAGAGTGGTGCTGCCGTATTTTGAGATAGGTGAATGGATATGAAAAGGTTCACCTGCAGTGGCTGTGATCCAGGGTGGGAAAGATCATAGCCATAAAAGTATGACCTGGTTGTCGTTAACCATCTTGAAATTTCATATTTGGCGGTAAAGTTACATCACTGTTTTCAAAATAATGAGTTTTCGAATAGCCTTTTTAAGGCGATGCGTTTTCAGAAAGTCCCGTTTCTGTATTAGTATGGATGCAAGGCATAAACGTATCTAAGTATTTGCGATCTCGTATGAATGTGCATTAGTGTAGGTTTTACTTAAGTGTTTAGTAGTACTTGTTGAAGTATGTTGGTAAAATGTGGCTTGGAATGTGGTGCAGTCATTAACTTTGAATGTGCGACTAGACCCAATTAGGGTAACTAAGGCTTTCTAAGGCTATGTTTCTTTCCAATCTTATCCAAACCATTTATCTTCCCTGCTGCATTTTCGGATAATCATTGAAGAGTTAGTACTTACGTTTTCTCGCACCGTGGATGCCTGGCAGCTAAGATTTTGTCTTATGATGAAATTGTGTGTTTTGCTGCCATCTGCGAAGATAAGCATTTGATTAATTACTAACTAATTTGACGAAAATCCTATATTTGAACTAATAGATAGTTTACTTGCAAATACTTGAGAGAAACTTAATTGTGTTCTCCTCTTTTTGAATTAAATATAGCATGGTATTTGGTATGAAATCCAGGTTAGTAAGTGCCCTTGTAGAAAAGTCTAGCTAACTCCGTCCGCTGTCATTTCCAAGATCATGTTTATCAACCTGGGTTTCATGTCAAATACGATAATACATTTTAATCAAGAAATGAAGAGCACAATTACCTTTCTTTCAAGGAATTGCAGGTAACGCATTTATTAGATCAAAGATGCGATTCTCATACAATGTTATTAGTAATTAAGTAAATGCTTTCCTGCGCCGATTGGCGGCAACGATGATTGAAAATTGCCGAAAAGCCACCCTTTGGTTATTAGGCAATATCTTAGCTTAAAAGTATAGTTAAAAACTTTTCAGTATTACCTTAAGGGCAGGAAGGGGGATGAGTAGTTTGGAAAAAGTAAAACAAAATATACTCTGAGAAAGCTTAAACTACACAATTGGGGTGGTGGGGTGGCAAGACCCTAGTCCGTTTCATTCTATGTTTTTCTCCCAGTACTTATTTGCCGATTATTTCCGTGTATACTAATTAATTAGTTAATGTGGATAACTACATGATATACGTATGAATATCATCTAGTGGAGAAGTACAGTCATCATATACCATACGTAGTATAATCGCCTGCCCCTCGAGAAAGCCTCAGCTGAATGCCTATACGTGGGACTTTAGCTATTTGAGACTCTATTTAATGCTTTATATAGTTACAAAAGATGAAAAATTGCAGTTGATCATATTATATTTGAAAAATTTCCATCAATAACCTATTTCTTTGATGCTACGAACTCAAGCAACAGGATATTTTCAAAAGACATTTAATTTTGAACATGAATTTTGATGAGAAACTGCCCTGAATTTTGGTCATATAAGTTCCGTACAACTTCAAATTGACACATCTCAGCATCCAAAAGCCTGATTTTACTTAAATCTGCTTAATTACTTATGCCAAACTATGGTTGTCGACATTGATCCAAATTGTCAGTATAAGGAAATATATAGGAGAAAATGACAAAATATACTATAGTAGGTAACAAGCCTATGAATTTTATCATTTTCATTTTCTCCTATTCACATTTTATCTCCTCGAAGAGAACTTTTACCCACCTTATAGGGATATTTTAGATCTTTTATCAGGGCTCGCGCAGGTCCTTAAACTTCTTGAAAAGTGCTGGAATCTGAAATGACATTTCAAGGGCACTTGAATCTTCTTGAAAATGAGAATGATAGCTTTAAAACTGATCAAAATCCTTGAAATTTGTGAAAGTGTACTGTTTTCTTCGTTCACGCCAATAAACAATACAAAGTAATTTAACGAAATATCCAAAAGAAAGTTTGAATAAAGACGTACAAGAACACTAGTGATATGCCAAGAAATTTCTCGTTTTCGGTTTTTGGGCTCCCTTTGTATTCACGCATGTGCCATGAATGTTAATTCAGCGCTCTTTGAAAATTGATATTTTAGGCCTTGAATAGTCCTTGAAAACTCCTTGATTCTGCTTGTCAAAATCATGCAGGGACCCTGTTTTATTTTCATTTCCATATAACCTATAAGTAAGAAATGTTATTTCATGCAAAAATCAAATTCATTTTACCAATGTTATGCGGTAAATAGAATACACAGTTGTAGTAATGAAGTAAGACTTTATTTCTCTTCAATCATCAAAACCTCCTTTCTGTGAACAAGACATTTTTATGTTGCCTCGTCAGGTCGGAGAAATCAATCTGGGACATTGCATATGAAGAAAGGTTAAGGCATGAAACGTCATATATGGATCCTGGTAAGCATAAATTGATTATTAGCACTAGAATGCTGCTCTATCGATTTCTGAGTAAATTCTTGCATATTTCCAATATGACAACCCAATACCCTCCGAGAGGTTCATAATTATAAACATATGTTTGCTATTTTGAGTTCTCAACAATCATTAAATAGATACTTGAAGGCATTAAAGAACACATGAAACGAAAATAGAATATGTCCAAGGTGGTCAATTCGAACACGCTGATAACGAATTTCATATTTAAATTTTCGGCAATTGATTAGAAATGCTTAATTTTCATTTGTTCCTGGCACTATTTGGTGGCTCTTTCGATTGGAGACTGGACCGAGTTTTATTCTTGTATGTGACGTCAGATTGTTTGTTTCACGATCTTGTTGTCGAGTTCATATAGGCTACAACGTCAACGATTGATTCTGAGAGTGATCACGAGTCTTATGGCAGTAATGATAGTGACAAGGAAATGGAAGTAATTGCTGCTGCTAGTATCTTTGAACCGTACTTGAATAAACCACTGGTTCCCAAAGATGATGGCATTTGAGGAAAAAACCAGGACGTAGCTGATTAGAACGAAGATGTGGATAGGCTTACACGGTAGGAATTAGAAAATAGATACGAGAGGGTTAAACCGTTGGAAACTTCGTGTGTTTTTTCCCATCATCGTCCGGAGTCGTTATTTGGATATCGAGAGTTTCGATATTGCCATGAAATAGCCGAAGCTTATGGAAAAGTTGTTTTTGACGGATTGACTGACACTCATGCTTGCATAACCCAGCATGAAGACCGTGTAGCTCTTGTGACTATGACTATTGTTAAAATGGTGGTTACTTTACTAAAAGACAAATGTAGGGTTCATGATGGGAACCCCTGATGCCAAACAGTAGGAGACAATTAGAGAGGCACCACGAAGTGACACTTAATTAAAACATTGACTGCTTTTGGCTAATTGACAACTGTCAATCTTTTCTGTTTTATGTATCTGTAGTTTCTGTTTTAGTAGTTAGTTGTTGTTAGTTGTTGTTGGTAGTCATCGTTTACAGTAACAAAGAGTTCACTTGTGTTCTGATCTAAAAGTGTTCTGAAGTAAAGCATGAGTAAGAGAACCGAATCCGCAACACATGGGACAGCCTTGGCCCATGTAGAAACACAAGTTACACAAACAAGGAATGAATTATAAGAAGAAGCGTGGTCAATCAGAGAATGAGTAAGTCTCTTCACCAGCACTTTTTTCTGGTTGTCAAATTTACCTTCACTACACCTCAGCAACCGAAATATTCTACCAAGATAGCTTCAGTGTTTGTTTTTACATTGGGCGTCACTTTATCTAAATTTTGAAACTGTAAAATATCTACAATTTGTTTGTTTACAGGTTTCTACGTGCAGTGGCATATCGATGGATTGCTTGATGGTTTTTTGGCTACTTTGGTTGGGACAATACTAAGGGGCTACCGACATGTGTATATACATTCTTATGGAGAAAGTATCCTACATATAATGCAAGGGGTTTTGCAACAACTGATGAGCGTGAATGAGCCCAAAATTAACTGATCTCTTGGAACAATGAAAGCATCATTCCTTTCATCATGTGCATGCAACAGGGCATCTTCTTATCGAAAATTGGAAAATGACACCTTCGCCCTTTTTTAACAAATAGCATGTCATGACAGAATGACTGTCAAGATGTTGATACTGGAAAGAATTCTATTAACTGCAATGCCCCTTTTTGTGTCCTCATCTTGGCTTTTGGCAAGATTTGCATACTGGTTGGGCTCGGCTTTTTTTGGTTTCATGGTATCATCTGTGCTCCCTTGCCAAGTGTTGGGAATTGCATCTTGCAATGTCTCCTG
Organism: Cassiopea andromeda; assembly: GCA_018155075.1. Classification (NCBI taxonomy): domain Eukaryota; kingdom Metazoa; phylum Cnidaria; class Scyphozoa; order Rhizostomeae; family Cassiopeidae; genus Cassiopea; species Cassiopea andromeda. The sequence continues at coordinate 283,824 of WIPJ01067503.1, read as the reverse complement.
TTCTTGTAGTACAGAAGAAATAAATATGCAGAGATAGTTCATTATGAGAGCAAATGGCGGAGAGCAGACTTGTACAGCCTGAGAACTTTATACACCCTTATGTAAAACTGGAATCATTTATAGTTAAGCACCACAACTTCTTTAGTCTTTGAAAATGTACCAAAATGATCCATTCAAAGCTACTATGAATTCGTATTGCCTCGGACATGTGAAAAATTTATTTTCTAGGCTTACATGTTGACCTAGACACAAGTAATTGCATATTATTATAAAAAGAATTGGTTGAAGCATTATAGTTGCATGCTACTTAGCTTTCAGCTTAGAATCCAGTTAATTTTCCCAGAAGGAATATGCACAAGAGACTTCATGAATTTGCAACTTACATGTTGGAAACAATATATCTCTTTGTTTTCTCTTCTTCTCTGCATATAGCTGCAATGCCCCACTCTTGCTTTTTCTCACTGAATTGTCTCTCCTTTGGTTCAGGCTGATAGGACATGATTTCTTCAAATAATATTTGAAACTGGCTGCTGGTTACTTTCAAAAGCACGTCCTTTAGTTCATTATCATAGCCTAGAAAAATATGTAATTTAGAATTTGTGTCTCTCAGGTGAATTCCAAATTGAAATATGAGTGGTATTTACGAATTTGATACTGTCAGCAAGTTTTGATTAGTTCTATTCTTACCATATGTTTGTGGGATAGCCCTTTCTTTGACAGCTTCTTCATCCATTTTCTATTTTGGCTAAGCAATCTTGGTGTATGTCTTACCATCCATTGATAGTTCCTATGCAGATTCTCATTGAAATGCAGGCTGGCCAAAATATGCCTATAGATATAGTACCTGAACTGTGAAGAATAGGTAATTTTTTTTCAAGCTTTCATTTAAACAATATGTTTTTTAAACTTCTCATTAATCAAAGACTTATGCAATACAGTTGTACAACAATAAAATTATCGATAATATCATGGGAATGGTAATCAAAATTTCAACAATTCTGGATTTGTCTATGCCTTATTCCTACTGCAAAAAGGAATTAATGTACTTGTTGTGCAAATTGCAATGTTTATTTCTCTCCTTGCAATGAATAAGCAAGGTCTTTCATCAGAACCAAGGAATTTGAGCATATCCAGAAAAGATGAAGATGAACTGCTCCTACTAATTGTAATACATATATAGAGTACTGAAGGCTATAGATATAGAGCTCTATACTTCAGAATAAAACTTTAAAAACCAATATAAAAATGTTGCTTGACTACAAGTAAAATCACATAACTCTGAGTTTCACGCTGGGTGCGATCATCAGATGTTCTGGAATTTATTGTCGAAGCAGTGCTATATATCCTTGGCAGGGTCCGGTGGGAATACTTTGATGTTCTTGAGAAGGAATTTGTTGACGTGTCGGCAGTTTGAAACAAGTTGAGTTCTTTTGTTTAAAAGATTGCGCTTTGATATGATGATGTGAAATTTTTCCGTGGCGCAAATGTGGCAGAATTTTGAACCGTTATTGTATGGGCGTGCATGGTCGATCACCTCCCATGATATAATGGGTGTGATGCTCTTTTTCTTTAATTCCCAAACGTGTTTTGATAGCTCGGTGGAATTTGCTTTGCCTTAGTGTTTGAAGCTATTTTTGTGTTGGTTTCATCTTTCTTTAAACGTGTTTTCTGTTAATCCTATATAGTGTGGTCCTTCGTCTGATGCTGTTGTCTTAACATTGCACGAGTAGATCAATTGGCTGTCGAGACAGTTACCATTTATGGGGCAGTTGTCTTTCACTCTACAGTTGCATTTAGGATCTTGATTTTTGTTGGTGTTAGATAAGACTTTTCTGTTGTGTGAGGTGATGATAGTTAGGTCCTGTCCTTTTACTATCTTGCATCTACGTGACTGCCATAATGTTGTGTGCTTGCAATAGCGATTATTGAAGCTAGGAAGCTAGGAGAAATGTGTTGAGAGAGGAAGAAACACTGATTTCTTCTGATTAAAAGAGTCGGACAAAACACTTCAACATAATGATCAAATTGAGCTTAGCTTGGAGACGAATGTACAGCTAAATGATAGTCTATATAGTGCTGTATAGATGCTATTATTGTATGGGTAGCTGCTTCAGGAAGAAACATGAAAATAAAAGGTAGGAGGCATTAGTGTTCCTTCAAGAAGTTAGAGGCATCAGCATAACTAATAAGAATGCGATTATAGATCAATAGATAGTATTTATTTGGAGCAAAAGCTCGGCTTGCATTAGGTAGGCTTACTTTTATGGATCTAACTTTTTTTTGCATCATTAAGTATCAACACCACGAGATCCGACTCTAGTTCTATGAACACGTAGAGCCGAATGTATGACCTTAATGATTGAAGTATAATTTCGATCAAAGTAGATAAACTCAAGCATTCACAGCTATTTTAATATGGGTGGTAAAAACGCTCCAAAACATGTTACATTTGTCTAAATTTAGCTTCGAAAACCGTTTGTTGATGAATTCGCCGCCTTCTCTTGGCTGAGACTGTAAGGAGAAATTGATTATGAGCAAATTTATTAACAAATCAAGATTTGAGCGCTATGCTGCTAGTGACCGTTTTTTTAAAATATTTAATTTAATATTGGTAATTTTCAGGTGATTATTGTAAAATCCGGGAACAACGACGGAAGAGTTTTTTAAGCCTGCTGCTGTGAGCCTTCCTAGATTGATTACTGTGCAATCATGGCCAGCCTTCCATGTAACTATTGCGCACTGGTGAAACGGGAAATTTTAGTAATGAATCGGAAATAATTGGTTGAACGATTCAGTTGACTCACTTAGGCCTTCAATTACTTTGCGTGAGCGGAAACCATAAACCAGCCTCGTTTTACATATATCCTTCAGTTCATATTGCTAATTATGCGTGATACACCATTGATGTAATCTCGAATTGTTATATTTATGCTTTTGTGTATGGTTTAGTGGCTTATGCTTCTTATGATTGGTCCAACGAAAACTTGTGCGAGTATGAGTAGGAAGTATGATGGCCGAATTTGCAAAGATTGAGCCACTTCACGGTGTAAATTATCAAACCTGGAAATGTATTATTAAGTTGGTATTAATTGAGCGTGGATTATAGATTTTTTCTCAGGTACAGAGGACACTCCCAGTCTCTATAGCATTCTCTCAAGCTTCATTTGCATAAGACTTATTCCTTAATTGCCTTTGGGAGTTAAAATCCATAATTTCCAGTACGTTACGAATCAATTTCAAATTCTACAACTAATTGTCTGTGTGACTTGTACTTTGAAGCGTCAAGCGAACCAAAAATTTAATAAGTTTACACCATCTTCAAATGGTCATAGCTTTAATTATAGAGGGAATTTCAAAAATGTGCCTAATGGAAATCTAGAGAAAGACCTATATTTTGCAAAAGACTTGAGTTTGTATTGCTTACTGAAATTTTCACATACTGCAGTTGAGAGATTTTAGAACACAATTTAGACTGCTTCAACTTCACACATATGTCATGTTTTGCTGCGAAGCATGACAAATAATTGAAGTTAAAAACAATGAATTGCGATCGCTCATTTAAGAAACGGTCTCGCAAGAGCTGTGTTGCAAGTAAGGTATTTGAAGCATTAGCTGTGCTAAGGGTATCAAAAAGGTAAATTTGCCTTCATTTCCCAACCCAAGTGCTAAATCTCTCTCAAATTCTCTGTAGTAACATGATTTTTGGCCATTTATATCATTTTTAACGACAATGGGAATATTGTAGCAACTGCTGTCATCAAGTACCCAAGGTCCTTGAATACAGGTCTTATGAATAGGGCAAGCTTGCAATAGAGATCTTCAGCTTTGTGGAAGCCCCCTCAAACAACATTCGAATTCACAGTAACTGTGCGTTATGCATTACTCTGGTAAAGGAACAGAACAAAGCTAGGGAAATATAGACATAAATTGTTATTAAAGGTGGCAACGTAAGTACCGTAATGGCACCTGTTCTAGAACTTTTGCTTCTACGTGTTGTTAATTATGTTTGATACAACGTTGATATTAGGCCAATTGTTGTACTCATAGAAGTAATAGGACTAGAATGCGAGGTCTATTGTTCTCACAATCACGGGATAGTTAATATGTGCGGAGGTAATATGGCGGCCCAGTGATGGCAAGAAAGCGGATCATGTAAATGTGTCTTTTTGCCAAATCCATGGTATTGCGACAGTGCAATCATGTTTAACTGCGATGAGAACAAGCTATCACCAAAAGGTAATGTTTCGTTTTTGTATCTACGTCAATACATGGAAAATGACGGAAATCTACCAGCTTTTACCTGTTCTATTCAAATTTGTATCATAACAATATCGTTGAAAAACCATAAGAAAACCAATATTTCACTTTTAATATGCGATCTACATTTGATTCAGCCTTTGCTGTAAACAACTGAATGGAAATATTGCGAGCTGGCTCGATGTACTCACCCTAATTACTTGAATATAAAAACTTTGTAGAAGCACAGAATTTGTCTTGACCTCGAAGCTTCTTAAGGAGCTACATACCTCGGTCTTGCTATTAATCCTTTTTGTTTCAAAATTTCCAAGTGTAACTGACATGCGGTAATAACTTTATAGTTTATATAAATCGGATCTTTCACTGTCGACTGCAATTTGAACGATACTCAACTTTGTTATTCATTGTAAACATGATGGTTTTTGTAAGTCTATTTCTTCTAGACGTTTTATTGTTTTTAATCATTCTTTCAGTATATACTCTACTAAACTGATGGAAAAAGAGTGTCAGATAGTGTGGCACTATCTTCTTGATAATAAAAGTAACATTGTCATCTTTCAGATTATTATCAAGGATATTAGTCTCCTTGGAGTGATTTTGAATAGATAGAAATGTAATGTTTCTGGTTTCTTTGAGTACAGACATTGTAATAGCAAGTTTGTCTTGCTTATTAAAAGATGACCATTTGCAGAGTGATCTTCTAGCCAATTGTCAACACAAGTCACTACCTTGTAGACTGAATAAGATGGCAACAACAGATTTCCATATTTTTTGCAAGTTAGAAGAGACTTTGCACATGTATGGACATAAGAAATTGATATATCTGAATTGTTGTACAGTGCTGCAGTACATTCTGGACAGTCAATTGATTCCAAAATTTTCTTTACAACAAATCCATATATATATATATATATATAGTGTAGCACATCAGCACGCCATAAGTTTGATGACATCAACGAATCACATACTGCTGGGTCCACTTTTCCAGTACCAGTAGCACTACATTCCTGCTCTGTAACAGGTACACAATTTGCAGTGCTGGGTGATTCAATCTTATTTTTAATAATAGTGATCTCAATGCTTATTTGAATTGCAGTGCTGTATGGTTATTGTTCCATCCAAAGCGGCTACGAATCTTGGAGTAGTACATTTCAATGGGATCTTGTGAAAACCGATAAGTCAAAATATATTCGAAGGGTGATTCTCCTCTTTCAAGAAGAGTTCTGCTTATTGTCAGAATATAATAAGCTGAAATGCAAAAGCCAATGACAAAAGTTTTCCGGGGACCTTCAATCAAGGGCATGCCATTTGTGTCTTTCAGACATTTTGGAAATTCATTGGCTTCATGAAGCCTGCCTTCAATTTCATAAAAGTTGCTGGTATTTATTGGCTGTTTGGTATTTTTGCCAAATTTGCTCTTTGAGTTCAATGACTCAAATACATCATTCATTAAGAGAATAAAGTCACTTGTTGGCTTGCTGTCTTCAAATCCTGTCAGTTTTATATTCCTCAGAAATGTTATTGCTGCAGAAAAAGAATGGTTAAATAATTGTGTGGCAAATTTAACCTTCATTTTGTGGTTTTGCCACTTAACATGTTGAGATTCAAGTTTATTTCCAAGATGTAGGATGTCTTTTTGCTGAGTTTGATATAGAAGAAGAATGTGTTGCCAAGAAATTTTCTCATTGAAAGTTGTACAAAATATTTTTAAGTCACTAAAAGTATTCCTTGCCAGTTTGATCATGTGACAAATGTCAAAAATAACATGAACCCTTCTGTCATGATGACATGGATGAGGAAAAGAGCCATCAAGATTTTTTATATTGGACCCAAGTTTTTCAGCGATGCCCACATTTTAGGATGCACCATCAAATATGACTGCATGTACATGTGCACCAACCTCATGGAGCATCTTAATGGACTCTTTTATCAGTTGACAAAGCACATCACTATTTTGCTTGTGACTTAAAAAGTATCGCACTGGAATACTTAAAGGCTTTTTTAAACTACCTATCATAATCACAAAGACATTTGTGGCAATATTATCAGGATCCTCAGCTTTTATGTTTCTATAATCAATTGTCCCTACAAAGTTTTGATGTTTTGGATCCCACTTTGTCTCCTTTTTGATGCTCAGTTCACCAATAATTAGTGTGAAACCCATCTGACCATCTTTTACTAGGTCTGCAATGTATGATAGTGGTTTCTTTAGAAATCCTGGCTCACATTCAATTCCAGCTGACCATGCACAAATGGTTGAAGGATGGGGAAGTGACAGATATTTTCTCAAAACATGTAAGCTTTTGGACTATAGAAATGAAGGGATATAGCAAACTCCTTTATTGCTGTAGTATACCGAGATCCAGAGCACTCTTTGTTATTTCTATATTCATTTTTAATTAATTGTGAGGTCAAATGACCAAAGTTGTTAAGTAATGCCATACAACTTTCTTTTGAAAAAAGCTTTGCATTTTCAATTCTAATCAATAAGCCTTTTATTGTTTTCTCCCTTCTCAAGTTCTTACGGCGCAAGCTATAGATTATAAAAGTTTTCTTTTTTAACCTTTTGGTAAATTCAGCTTTAAGTTTTGTGAGAGATGCATAAGAGGCATATGTATGATCAAACTTAGGTTTCTTTTGTGAAGAATGTTCTGAAAGTGAGTGTGGGTGTGGAACCTGAGATACCCTCTTGTTTGGATTCTGCTCCTTCAATGGTTGTTTTTTCAAATGTGCTGGAAAGTAAAAAATTGATGGAACTGCATTTTGTTTCAATTTTCGTTTCTTCAAAGTTCAAGGGAAAACTTGTTTCTCTTCACTGCAAAAAGCCACTTTTCCAGAAGAGCTGCATTGTCAATGGGAAACCTGTGGTTAAAAGTAATCATTTATGTTTATGTCCATGAGTTATAGACTGACTTTTAGTCGGAAAAAGTTTTACTTATAAATTAGTTTGCAACCACTCAAATCCTAAAATAAGGGTTTACTTGTCAAAGCTTGTGCAGTTGTAAATCAAAGCTATAGATTTGTACTTATGAAATTGTGCAGTTCCTCAAAATGGGTATATCTACTTTTGTATTATTGGGAGATGTATTATATGTGAAAGTTAAGGATGTGGTATCAAAAGTTTTTACTGGGATACATCTTCCAAACCTCTTGCTTTATCTGCATTGCAGTCTTTCCCACAAAGCTATAGCTTTCCTCATCTACCGAAATTCATAAAGATTTATATTGGATAGCTTTAAGATATAATCTAGGTTTACTATTTTATATAAGTCCAATGAATGAGCACTCTCATCTTCTAGAATAAAGTGTGCATTTCTCATTCTGGTCTCTGCAATTACATACTGCTTTGGATTGTAGCCATTTTGAGTCTATACATATGTAACTTCTATAGAAATCACTTGTTTGTTGGGTGCTACAGCCACTTAGCTTGCAAACATTTACCTGTGAAATGAAATTTTCCCACCAGCAATGCGGCGATTTGTGCAACTGAATGCAGCACATGAAACAACCATGATTCTAGGAGCGAAGTGAACAGGGGGGATTGAAAAGTGAACACTGGTGCTGAACGTATACTGCATGCACAATAAGGACAAATTCTAAAGTAGGCCAAAGAAAGGCATCAGTAGCAAAAAATTGCAGTGAAGCATAGAGCTAATTATGGCATTTGTTTATATACTGTTGTGTTTGAAGAGAAATTGTTTGGATTGAAGCGGCACGGTTCATAGGCCTACCTTTTATCTTTGTAGTTCAGCACTTAGTTCCAGTGTGTAAAATTCCAAATAGAAAGGAATTAAATTTCTTTAAACGGCAATATTTCATACACTATGCAGAGTTTCCTCTTTGCATCTATACATGGAAATATACTTCGCCAACGCTACAAATGCGAGAATTTCATACCGAAGCTATAGTACTTGTAGACTGCAGTGTGATTCCCTCGCTTTGGCTCTTGCCTTCACTGGGCTACCATTTTACATCCCCATAGTTTAACTATATGTCGTTATCCATCCAGCATTCTAGTCCTACTATTGCTATGGTTGTGCTCAATTTGTGCGCGTGCGTTTTGATGTGTTATGCTTCTTATGATTGATCCGAAAGAACCACAAATAACGCTAGTAGCCTGCATTCTTAATTTCAGTATCTAGAGCATTCCATGAAAAACTACCCATAAAAATAGGGAATTTATTAATGCTTTAGTGCAGAGATTGTAATGTGTATTCTTTTCTATACAAAACTTGCAATTGTAGACAGAATTTATATGGTTAGTGGTCTATGGTGCCCCATCTTTATCAAGTTTTTCTTCTTCAACATTTACACTTTCAAAATTGATTTGCATTTGAAAACATACTTTTAATTGCTTCTTTTATTTTCAGACGTGAATTCAACATTAAGTTGGAAGTCAAATTAAATTTCAATCTAAAATTTCATTTCGAAATGCCTTTTCAATCTCAAGTTAACTTTTATTTTCATTTTGACATGCAATTTCAATTTTTTCGAGCAGACTAGCGTTATCAACCTCGTACTCTTGTTGACACAGACGGCCTAAGATGATTGATCATCATCAGTGGGATATCTGTCATTGCACTATGTGGTTTGTGAAAACAAAAGGGCAGTGCATATGAAATTCAAGCGTGACTTGCAGAAATATAATGATTAAAACATAACGAGGCCTGAAACTCCCGGAGTTAAAGAGCTGTATCACCCCATCAATTGTCAATGCCTTGCTGCTCGTGTAAGGGTTTGGAAATTCTAAAGGCCAGCATACTCGATGCCTCTCTCTCATCGCTTAATTTTTTCCCCTTGGGTCATACTAAGTGGTGCTTAGTCCTAGTTTAACTCCTGACTGTACGACTTGTGAGAGCTAAAGGTCAGTGAGTATCGAGCACAAGTGTTTCTTGCAGAAACAGGTCATAAAAAATCAGCCAAATTTATTTTAGCTATATTTTTAGCATAAACACGTTTTTGTAGGTATGGTAAAGAACATTTTGTAAATTTGTGAAATAGCCCCGAGTTCATTTCATTTAGCCAAAGCCGGATACATCCAAAGTAAACTATGCTTTCACCTTGGCGTACTGGCGTGATGTCAGATATTTACACTTTATGGCTAGTGCCCTCCACAAGTTGTTTGACCCATTCCATATTTGCAAGGGCTGCGTGGGTGACGTCCTTACTCAAGTTCTTTTACTGTGCTATCTTGGCATGAATCATATGGTCAGGTGAATCTCCGACGTGAGTGTTACATAGACTGAACTGGGAAGTCAGCCATCATGTTAGGAGCTAAGTGCCTAGGAACTCTGATACCTTGCTGAGTTCAGGACCTGGGGCTTACAGTTCCTTTTCAATGGCTGCAGGCACTTGTTGCAGCGAAGTCGATGATCAGTGCAATAGGTATCAAAATATCGAAGACTTCTGACGAAGGAAGGCAGGCTTACGCATTAGCTTCCAGTCTTGTTTAAAAAATGTCTTGTTTAAAAAATGTAAAAATATATGTCCTATGAAGAGGTTGACCGACACATTTCTGCAAGTCACACTTGAATTCCATATGCACATAGTGTTGTCAAAAACCACATAGTGCAATGAAAGATATTCCACTGATGATGTTCATTCACCTTAGGCTGTCTGTGTCAACACGAATACGAGGTTGATAACGCTGGTTCATTTCAAATTGAAAACAAAAGTTAACGTGAGATTGAAAATGCATTTCAAAATGAAATTTTAAATTGATTTTGAATTCCAACTTAATGTTGAAATCACGTTTGAAATTCAAAAATGCAATTTAAAGTTTGTTGTCACATGCAAATTAATGCTGAAAGTGCAAAGTTGAAGAGGAAAAACTTTGATAACGATGGCCACCATAGTTGTCTTATAAATTTCAGTCATTTAACTTTGTAGGCTCTTTTGTTGGACTGTGATGCATATTCGTAATCTATGTAATCTTCTGATGATTCACAGAAGTCGCACTAGTCTTGTATGAGTTTGACTGTATATTGATATGTAAAACTCTTTACAAAGCTCTTTTAGAAAAGGACAGTTCACAAGAGAACCCAACTAACAGCTGCATTCTGCTTTGTGGTAGTAGAAACTGTGTAAGTTGAATTTTTATTAGACTGCATTTAACTTTGTTAAGAATTGATTGCTTATTCATGTAAGTCAATTCGTTAGTTTTGGATTCTATATATTTTTTGCTATATACATATATATATATATATATATATATATATATATATATATATATAATA
>WIPJ01067503.1:247239-273174 GCA_018155075.1 Cassiopea andromeda | reverse complement strand
ATATGTATATATATGTATATATATATATACATATATATACATATATTATATACATATTATAACATATATTATAGCATACATACATATATAAATATATATATGTGTATGTATGTATGTATGTATGTATGTATGTATGTATGTATGTATGTATGTATGTATGTATGTATGTATGTATGTATGTATGTATGTATGTATGTATGTATGTATGTATGTATTTATGTATATATCATAAAATTTCGAATCTATATCGATATCCATCACCAACTTAAGTGAATTCATTTACTTGTTTTATAAGAAAGTAGCAAACACAAGCTAACAAACAACGAAAAGAGACGAAAAGCAACCTAGGGAGGAAAACAGAATACACTATAAAAATGCAGAACTACTAGCCCAAGACTAGAAAAGTGCCAAATATTAGAAGAAACTTGAAAGGTGTGATCAGGGGCAGATACAGACTGTCTTATAGGATTTACGGAAGAAGATCAAAATTTTAGCGACAACCTCCGAAAGAAAACTTAGCTCGATGTAAGAAATCTCACTTTGTCAAATAACACTGTGCATTTTATTGCAACCTGGTAATAATGTTCTCCCAAACCTCGGATGTCAATATAATATTTAAAATACAAGTACAATACTCACTATAGTCAGGTTATCTGCATTTGGCACAAATGCATTGCAGAACAAATTTACACTATAGGAGAGTAAAATAGTTACAAATATACAGTAAAAAAGTTTCTTTACAGTGGTTAGTATATTGGTAAGTCAGGATTAGTCCAGGGTTTGTTTCACATAAAGAATATATAATAAGTTGATCGGACATTGGTGGTAGATTGCTTACGCACCGTGCAGTAATAATGTTGCTAGATAATGCAAATACAAATAAATATTGTTTATGGGCACAAGAGTGTCAATGGCTATTGAGCCCCTTGTCGATTAAAGGCGTACGTTTCTATATGTTGAGTAGCACGAAACACCCTGTAAATACACATTAAAGATGCTTTGAAAAGGATGTAATTCATTTATAATTTGAAATTCAGAATTTTCATAAAACACATAATGTTTGAATCCGATTCTCAGCGAAGGCTATACATCAGTTCAAGTAGCCCATAGTATAATGTCCCTTATTGTTGCAACTTATTCACGAAATGAGGTCTAGTGGCAGCGCCCCCAGAAGAAATTTTAGTGCAGTGTTTTTTACTTTGGCATAAAATGCATCTCCCAATATCATGCTTACCGCTAATGATAAGGACCTTGGACAAAATTTTATTGCATCTGTTTTACAATGGAGGCATCCTTCACATTGGCATTGAAGACACCCCCACAGTTTATCCATACTACCATCAAAATTTGAACCACGATTGAATTAGTCAAAAGTGATTTCCTCCGTTCTAAAATAATGTTTTAGGTAAAAGAATAATTCTCTTGGGGCAGAATCTATTTACTGTATGGGGTAATGCTGAGGACTAGGGAACACCTGCCCCCCGAGTGTCTATATTAAAGAGGCCCAGGATCAGAGAGTATTGAAGATGGATGTGGTGATGTTCAAAATGGTGCTACTATATGCTCCAAAAAGGCAAGGGGAATTGTTAATTCATGAAGTAAGTAGGGTGTAAAGCAATTTTTGCTAAATTGCCGCTGTTTTAATTAGAATTTGAATAATCAATTAGAACTGGATAGGTTTCAGCTCTGATCTTGCAATTGTTAATTATACAAGTCAGGCTGAGCGATACTGGCGATCTCAGGATGATTAGCTTCCTCTGATTGCAGCACACACGCTACAATTGGTTGTTTTGCTCATAAGCTTTTGAGAAACATTTAATAACTATCTCTTTACATATTCACCCAAATTTTCACACTCTTTACACTTATTGGGGTGTCACACCCCCTTCCAAAATTCCCCAATATCTTCATCTCTGCGTTACAAAGAGATTGACCAGTCTCTCAGCAGCAGGTATTCAGACAGAGTCTTAGCCGCATGCCTTAAATATCACGATTTCCTATGGCAGTGAAAGATTGTTGTTTAGAAAAACCTACAAACTGTTATTAGAATAACGCAAATAATTTCGTCTACCAAACATGACATGTTTTGTACAAGATTTTAGAAAGAAAAGCACAATCTTTTTATAAGCTTCATTTCTCGTAAGCTATCGAGGAAGTGGGGCTGAGATTTGCTGAATTTTTAATGGTATAAATCAGTGAAAACGGGGTACCATTATTTATTATAAAAGTGTTATCTCTGCAAGAGAAGCTTGCAGAAAATGTGGCAATATTAAGTTTTACAACACACACAAAACCTGAACTTCGTAACTTGAGCCTTGTGATTTTGAAGATGTTATCCTTTGAAGTTCCATTGTTCTGTAAACTCCATTCTTATAAAAACATCATGTAAAGTAAATGAGGTAGTACTGCAAACACCTAGTCATAATCCCATGCAATGTCTTAATCTGATATTTGCACTCTGTTTCAAAATCAGTATGGGAGACTCATTGGTGATGTGTTGGAAGGAAGAATGGAGACTTTACTGTAGACATTATCCTTAAATTTGAATTCGTATTCTCTTATAAATTCATCAAGATTGTAGTTCGAAAGATTGAGAAGAGTTGTGAACTAAGAGACAGAGAAACGAAAACACTAACACTCATTCGATATCAGGCACTAAACGTAACATTTTCCCGCGATTTCTCAAAAAATTCACCTGCTATCACTATTCACGAGCTTTCAGTAGAAGTGAGAGAATGAAAATATATCGGAGGAGGTGTATGTAAAAAATATCCACCTCAAAGTAGGTAAAGATTTGCCTGTAATCAAAACGTGATATTTTCTGAACGGGTATGATCGCGAAAAGTTCGCGGTAGATTTCTAGAAAAGTATCTCGATATAATATACAGTCTACTCTTGATAATTAGAACCTCCACCAGACCGAAAAAGATTGTTCCACTTTTCGAATGTTCCACTTGTCCGAATTGCTCGATTAGTGGAACCCCCATGAAACCGAAAAAAAGTTCCAATTATCGAACTTCTCCCTTGTATAATTTCTCTGGAGAACGGGGCATTTACGAATAATGAAAAACAAGGAGAAATGAACAAAAGAAAAGGCTTTATAAGTGTTTATGTTACAGATGATGATTTAAAGCAATGTAGTTATACAAAATAATCTTTTATACACGCTTGTTTTAGAGTTTGCGAAAGTTCCTTTTCAATTACTTTGGAAATTTCCATAGTACATCGTTGAAGCTTATCTGAATCTATAAGCAAACTAAAGTTGAATAGAGTCTCGCTTCCTAATTCTGTGTTATATAAATATGTTTAGTTACCTGAAATAGTTTTGAAACTAACATTGAATCCTTTCTTCCATTGACTCACCCATCGATCAAAAGCATGGAAGTCATTGAGTTGTAATGATTTTGCGAACTCTAGAGCTTTTTCTTTAAATATACTACAACTGATAGGGATACTGCTGTATCTTGCAGTTTTCAGCCATTTATAAACGGCAGATTCCAACTTCTCGTATGTCGCAGTCCTCATTCTTGTTCCCTTTTCAGAAGCAGTGTTTTCTTCAACAGCTTAACATATTTCAGCTATCTTTTTTACCCAGTGTGAAACTGTGTTTTTAGCAACACCATATTTCTTTGCTATTGCTATACAGCTTTGGCCTGCATCTTTGTCTTTTAAAGCCTTGTATTTGTTTACTATAGTTACACAGGCAAGCCTTCGTTTCAAAGACTGCACAGTTGCCATTTTTTAAATGTGACTGCTGATATACACGTATGTTTTTATAAGAAAACCGTCATTTTGCCTGAGCCTCAATTTTCTTAGCTTTTCCCGAAATTGAACCTGAGATACTTTTAAATATTTCTTAACTTCAACTGAAATTAGCTGGCTGAAATGGTTTGCACTTTCGTTATTAATATTGTATACTTGAATTTGAATTGCATCTTTAACATTTTGAATGCGATAACGACGAAATATCAATTTTCGGCCATTAAAAACACTAAACTTTGGAAATTGAGCCTCTTGATGTTCTTAAGATTTTCTTAGGATTTTGACCATTTGAGCCTCATTTTCTTATAAACTTTTTTCTTATAAGAAAACGTGTATGTTTTTGTTTTCATTGTTTGATAGCAGTCGAATATTTGCAAGAATATTCGAATAAAGAATGCAAATAGTCTGTTGATACACAGAACTTTGCTGCAGTAGAAAAAAACGGCAATATTCTTTTGACATACTGTAAAGCGTTTTTCGTCCGACACTCATCAGAGTAGGAAAACGTCGAATAGTGACCTAAAGGTTAACAGAAATATATACCCAAATGCGGTTAATGTGTTAGGATGCGTCTAATTTGCCCCAAGTGTGATCAAATAGGACCTATTACCATTGTTTGCTTGAATTGCCCAATGAGAAAGCAAAATCTTTTTGTCTACACAAAACTGGGTATTGAGTCTTAATGTAAACAGATTCCAAAACACTTAAATGAAAAGACGATCTTGCTTGCCCAATGATCCGAAAATTGTCGTCTGTATATGCTTTGGTGTATTCTTGATTTGCACTAATGTGTTGTCCTATGGTCGACTCACAATTAATTTTAGCATTGTTCTTTCTACATATGCGAGGTGGCTGTTCTCTTACGGTATTACTTCTCTTCCTGATGCTCGTGAGTATATGCTGTCTTACTCTGTCTGCTAGTCTCTGCGTAGTGCGTCCTACGTACCAAGCTTCACATCGGCACGAAAATTCATCAACAACACAACTGTTTTGAGTGGTAGCAATGCAATTTGTTTAGCAGATGGTAGCATAACTCCAGTGTTGTAAACCACACGGGGCTTCGCAGCATAGTAGCAAGATGTAATAGCTTTACTGATTTGATTTTCAAACTTTGATGAAACATTACCAATTCAATGCAATTTTAGGTATACCGGGCACTTCTCTGGACCAATTGGTCACACTTGTTTCCAATTAGACGTATCCTAACACATCAACTGCATTGGATATATATTTCGGTTAACCTTTAGGTCACTATCCGACGTTTTCATACTCTGATGAGTGTCGGATGAAAAAGATTTTAAGTATGTCAAAAGATCGTTGCCGCTTTTTCGTGCTGTAATAAAGAATGTATTGATTAAAATGATTCGAGCATGCTTAAGATGATTTTTTTCGGAAAAGTTCCACTTATGTGAAGAGTTATTGCTCATTGGACCTAGAAAATGATTCCACTTATCCAAGTAAAATAGGACGTTTGTTAATGTCAATCCAAGGAACCTGAGAAATTGGTTCCACTAAACGAAAGTTCCTCTTATCTAGGGTTCCACTTATCGAGAGCAGACTGTATATCGCAAAGAAATTCGAGCAACTTTTGACAGATTTTACACCGGGTTTTTTAATTGAGGGGAAGTGAAGTTGAAGATCCTGGCCATCTGATTGGTTAAAGCCGAGAAGATTCCCCAATTGGGGAGCTCGCCAACAGGCAATTAAGATTTGTTCACTATACTGCGAACATGCACCGTAAAATCTAAGCGTTTATCAGTTCTAATTGCTGGCACATGTAGGAAGAGGATTGCACGATTTACCGAAAAGCCCCAGATAGGTTAGTAAATATTACCGGTCACATATTACGTCATCATGTAAGGATAAGGGGGCTCATTTGGACTGCTTATGTTTGATTTTAGGGGAGGTGGAAGGGGAAGGTGGCATTATAACTTATGCAGGCAATCTTTTGTAACTAATCTTTTCACATTTTTAGATCTCATCCATCCCACGTTAATTCTAGCTGTTAAGTATGACCCAATAAAGGCCTGAGTACATGAACAGGAATGGGCATCACTCAAGATATGCTTTTGTTTGTAATTACGAAAAAGCTTTGCCATATAGCAGGGTCGTCATCTCCGCAAGAAAAAAGATGCTTATGAACATGCAGACCTTTTATCAAAAACTTGAGAATCGAGCCTGACACGAGAAGTCTTGAGGGCTTCAAGTTCTATATTATCTCCCTCATGCTGTAATGTGAGGAAGTGCACTGATATCAATTGTCAAGTATTATAGAGCTGCATATCTTTTTAACAATGATACAAGTTTAAGTTCCTAATGGTAGCCTTTTGCTGCCTGTTTAGTAGATTTCTTTTAAACCTACTTTTGATAAGGAGTCACAGTTTCATTTAGTTTCATTGACGTTATGAAATTTGTGCTGAATCTAGGGTAGAAGTGAAAAGAAGTCAAGGTCATGGTTTGCTTAGGGGTTTATTCACTAATGGCAATCTCGAGATTTTGAAGCTAAGCTGTGAGACCATGTGATAGAATCTGAAACTATTAGTTTTCCGATCAATTCATGAGATGTGTAAGGTCTGAATATAGTGCATGGCAATCAATTAGCTGTGTGTAAAGTTCTAAGCGTTTCTGTAGAATGGCATCTTGTAAATGAACGTATATTTTTACCTCATTGTGTGCTTGAAAAAAACGATTGCAATCACAGAATTGCTATGTACTATGCTGTCAAAAATTATCTGAAAGCGCAGATAAAACAAAGAATTTTAATACGAGCAAGAGCTTGAGAAAGAAAGCGGAGAACTTTGATTAGAAAAGGATTTATGCTATTTTGATGAAAAAGTATTATTGATAGTACATTGTGAAAGTATTGGAGTCAGCCCTGTCTATAAACCTGCTTAGGGATCATGTAACCTATGCCACACATTCATCTCTGGTATCAGGAACTGACCTTCTCACCGGTAGTAGGATCCCAGTAAGGGCAGCCCTGTTATCCTGTAATAAAATTCCAGTTCATTATGCTGTGTTCCCAATAGGTAAATGGGTCCCACCCTGATTCGCCTAACCATGTTAACAGCCCTACTCATGTCATTAGGCCCTTTGTAGATTTCTTAATAAATTTCAAACGTTGCTCTTGTTGCATACTGACACTAGAAAGTGCAATAGTGATATGTGAATTTTGTCATAAATGGATATTAAGAACATACTTATTTATGAGTTCTAGTAACAATGAAAGAGGAGGGGGGTAAAGCAAATGATAAAATTACGCGAGAGAGGGGTCTTGCCAATAATTACACTTGATTCCATGGGGAGGGAGCTATCTAAAATGGCCAAAAAATGATAGCATTATGAAAATCCGACGAAAGACCTCAAGTGAAGTTGAGGATATTTATTGTTCATGTTTCACCTCTGCATTGATACTTAGATTTACCTCAAATCCATCAGTTAACTCCATAATGTAGTGTGGTCTTTCCGATGCAAAGAAGCGTATCAGGAAGCAGCTTATTTCTTTTTACAGTGCAAAGTGAGGGAAATAGTAATTATTTTTGAAACTTCTTTGTCATGACAAAATTTTATCATACAAATGTAAACCTCTCTGAAGGTAGACAGCTTACAATTGACCTGCCCGAATAACATACAGATTACATAAGCGCCAATAAGAGTCATAAAAAACCTTTAAAGCCTCTTTTGAATTTTGGTTCGTGTCCGTATTTTGCATTCATCCTGCAGTTAGTACACCTCCACAGATCCCTTACCTATTGCTTTGTTGAAGATTTGAGAGCATTCCTTAAACTTACTTGACTCTGTGGAAAATTTGTGGAAGAAAGTTGCATATTCAAACTAAAATTTGCTTTGGAAAGAAAGATTGTGCTGAGAGTTGAACAAACAGGAAGCTCGAGCCATTGGCGCTTGAATTTGAAAGCCATATTATCCAGATTTTGACAGTCCCAAGCTTTAGAGGCATTTGCTACTGTCAAATGAAACGAGTTTTTTTGAAAAGGCATACCTGTGATAAAGTGCAATATGTTCTTAGGGTGCGTGGATAATTTATCAATATTAGACAGTAGAGATGCTAAGATTTCAACTAATTGCAGATTGAGTGTTTCCTTTGACGTATTGAAATTAAAATGCCTGTGAAGTTACCGAAAAGAGCTGTCTTTCATAGTAAGAGGGAATAGCTCACTGTTTATAATGCTCTTTAATTGGCATCGCGTATATTTTGGTGGTCCTTTTCTCATTCCAAATGTGACACATTTATCAACTCTCATTATCATACCTGCCACTGACACCAGATAGTAAAAGCAAGTTGGAAGTAGCTGGTTTTTCCTCTCTTGCCCAAACATTACTACGAAATCATCACTAAATTGCAACCAATGTACTGGCCTAAATGAAAGGCTGGAATCATTTATTATTGATATTGTCTCATTTGGAGATCGTAATGCGGGAGAAAAAGAAACTGAAACGATAGGAATGAATCAAGACCTTAAAAAGGGGATTGTTAGTCAGTGAATCGATTGGACAATACCTGGAGAAAATTTGGATTAAAATTATGGTTGAAATGTTACAGAAGACAGCTTGTTAGGAACAGCAAGAACTTTAAGAAATGTGTTAAAGGTTTGCGAAGAGAACTGTACAAAAGGCCCTTGGTCGTGAGCAATGGTCCGCTCTTGTGAGTATATTCGGTATAAGATCTGCCCGAGCTAGAAGGCTAATATAGTGGAAAAAGCGATGCCTCCTATTTGTAAAGACCGGGTATGAGTGGGGCAAGAAGGAAGTGAATGTAAACCACCTGGTATTTATTGACAATTTCAAATTTATGGGAAGAGTGAAGAACAGATTGACTCTCTGGTAAGAGCGGCACATATGTTAAGCACCGATATTTGGATGAAATATGGAAAAATTTCGAAAGAAGTGGAGTAGAAAGGATATATGACCTTAGGTATGGTTGGATTCGAAAAAATGAAAGAGAGTGAAAGGAAGGAGAAAAGAGCCAATGAGTTTAAATGAGGGGCTTAGATCGATCTTGAAATCTAAACTGAATGGAGAGAATAAGGTAACAGCTATAAGCACATTGGCTGTTATAAGTTTCAGATATGGATCAGGGATCATTTACTAGAAGAAAGTGAATAGACTGTGAATAGAGCATTGCAATCGATGTGTGATGTAGATAGATTTTGCATAAAAAGGAAGGAAGGAGGGAGAGCATTGATCACTGCAGAACATGCAGTTAGAGGAGATAGAAATAGTTTGGATCATTATGTTTTAAACTTAGAAGACAAAGTTGCTGAGATGAGTTTGTGTACCTGGAAATTTAGAACTTAGGGTACTGTTAATACCACAGATTCTGAAAAGCAGTGAGCTGAGGAACATGAGGAAAATTTCTACAAAAAGATATGCATGGACAGCTAAGTAGAAAAATACCAGAAAAATCGACAAGGAAACATCGTTATTTGTTTTCCAGAGGCGATATTAAATTTCAAGTAGAGGCATTATTAAGTACGGCCCAGGAACAGGCACTTAGAACAAACTATATCATGCATCATATTTACAAAACTATAGATAGCCCCCTGTGACGAATGTGTGGAAAGTGTGGAGAGAGTGTGCAACATATAGTTAGTGGATGTGAAAAAATTAGTCCAGACAGAATACAAGAGAAGACTTGATAATGTTGGTAAGAAGATTCATTGGGATCTGTGTAAAAAACTTTACCTAAAACACTAAGTGAAATGAGACATGGTTTCACCACGTTCCGGAAGGTGCTGTAGAAAATGAAAATTCAGACTCTCTGAGGCATAAATATACAATGTGGCAAGTTGATAGAAGCAAATAGGCCTGCAATTGTTTTGATTAATAAGAAAAAGAGAGTTTGCACCATTGTGGACATTACTGTGCCTGCTAATAGAAGAAGAGTAAAAGAAAGTGAACAAGAAAAAGTAGAAAAATATTAAGATAGAGATCAGAAGAACATGGGGAATTAGCAAAGTCCAAGCAGTGCCAGTAGTAATTGGAGCCTTTGGGAGTCTAATAGCTTCCCCGAAGAATTGTGCAATCCAAGAGCGTAAAGGCACGGATCCGGTGAATCAGGTGGCCGGGCTCATCCTTGAACTGTTGAGACCACGCTCTTTTGAGACTTAGGACACACCCATGTCTAAAGCGTTTTTTGTCATAATATTTGACGGATAGTCATTTGAAACAGCTATGCAAGCTATATGGACTCTGTGAAGCCTACACAATATTTGTCTGTATTCATTAAAACTTGTTTTATTTACCACTTTATTGAAAAATATAGATTTTTCTTTGCTGTATACAATTAATCACCTTTAAATTCTACCAGCTTTCCATCAGAACGGCCTTATCACTCTCCATGAATGACTTTCCGAGGGCGACCCAGTCAAACCCTGTGAAGCCCATAGGAGTTCAATGCAGTGTCGTATTGCGTAGCTGTGACAGGTTTTGACCGGGTTCATCTTTGCGAATGAATGGTTGATCGGGCTCAAATTTCCTTCTCTTACGCAATTGAAGAGCCACAGATATTCAACACACACTAGTTCCTCCCCTGGCGTGGGCTTCCATTATATGGCGATATAATGTTCTTTATATCCGTTCCTGATTAGGAGGGTGATGCAGAATTGAAGCCTTACACAGTTTAAGCAAAGTGTTAGTTTTAGAGAGAATAGCAAATTCATGAATGATGTGCTGTTGCCTGTTTTGATAGGTGATTCCCAATAATAGAAAGACTATAATGTTTTCCTTGGAATGTTTGTTAAATCGCACGTCTCACATTCTTTCAACGGATCAGGCTATTGTACGTGAGAGAAGAGCAACTGAGTGAGGATATTATGACCTGATTATGCACAAGGGAGTACAGTAGGATCCGCATAAAACAATCTTTTTGCAGAATGAATAGGTTATTAAGAAGTGGGTTGGTATTCTCAATTCCAGGTTGTAAGTTTCTTGGCAAAGTTCTTATATGTAGGCTTTTCTTAAATAGTGGGGTTTACCTTTCAGGGGAGCATGATGCGATGCCAGGGTGCGCATGCCAGGTCTTCCATCTCTTCAAGCGGCCTGTTGTTATAAAAGCATTCCATTGCAACTTTGTTCACTTTATTATTCCAGTTCATTCTAACAGTAGAAAGATGACGACTGGATCCCCGCTGCTGTGCCATTGAGTACCTGCAGGGCGGATAATCTTCACATTCAGTTCCAGTCCTATATCTTCTGAAACTTGATTAGTCATCTATTACTTGTACGAGGATTAGTGACTTTAATGTTACTCAAACAACAGTGTTTTTATTGTGACACCATCACTAGGAGGGCTACCAACCAAGGCTGAAGACTCACCCCTACCCATGGTCTCAGAATGAACAGATAGCTACTCCACCTTGGTCAAGGGTGACCCATTGCTATTTAGGTAAATAGACTGTTGGTACAACAGAACTTTGCTACGGATCGAAAAAGCGACAATATTCTTAGACATACTGAAGTTTTCTTTTTCCGAAACGCTTCAGAGTCTGAAACATTGGATAGCAGCTGAAAGGCGAACCGAAATATATAGCCAGATGAGATGCACGCGATAGGATGAGTCTAATTAGGCCCAAGAGTGGATAGTTTGGATCTCTTCACCATTGTTTAATTGACGAGTTGCATTGAGAAAACAAACTCTTTTTGTCTACACAAGATTGGGCTTTAAGTTTTGTTGTAACAGATTCCAAAACATCAAAGTTTGAAAATTGAATACATGAAGCCATTAGATCTTTTGTCTATGCTGTGAAGCCCTGTGTGGTTTACAACACGAGAATTACGCTACCATCTGCTAAAAAATATTGTGTTCCTACCAAGCAAAAAAGTTGTGTCGTTTATGAATTTTTGTGCCGATGTGAAGATCGGTACGTACGACGAACCATGCAGAGACTAGCAGACAGAACAAGAAAACATGCCCCACGAGTAGCAGGAAGAAAAGTAGTACCGCAAGAGAACAGCCACTTCGTATTTGTAAAAATAGCAATTCTAAAATCAATTTTGAGTCTGCCATAGGACAACACCTACAAATCCGGAATGCACCAAAACATATACAGACGACGATTTTTGGATCATTGGGCAAGCAAGATCGTCCTTTCATTTAAGTGTATTGGAATCTATATACCTCAAGACTCAAGATCCAGGCTTGTGCAGAAAAAAAAGGCCGTCTTCTCACTTGGGCTCTTCAAGCAACCAATAGTGAATAGGCGCTGATTGGCCACTCTTAGGGCCAATTAGACCCATGCTATCGCGTGTATTCGGATCTGGCTATATAGTTATGGTCACCTTTCGATCGCTATCCGACGTTCATACTCTGAAATGTGTCAGAAGAAGAAAGCTATTAAATATGTCTAAAAATGTTGCCGTTTTTCGTGGTGTAGTAAAGTTAATGCTATTGTTAATGTCCGCAGTTTGCATTATACTTCTGGATAGCCAATTCTACCTACTTGATTAAGTGAGGTTACAATTGTACGGAGTGGCAGTCTCTATTATTACCATTTGTAGGTCATCCTGGCTATCTATTTCCGTATACCATTACTGGTGACAGACTACTGCGCCCTGACATCAATCTTTATACTGCTTAAAGCATCTTTTATTTCATATAATTAAACGTGGAGTTTAGAACAGATTTAAGCACCAATTCTCTTCGTAAAGGACTTAAATATCGCCCTCTTCTTTCTGATCTTGCAAGCGGCTTTTGAGCAGGTACAATTTGTTGATTGCTGTTTTAGCTGTCTTGGCGTATTTTGACTTTCCTTTCACACATTTTTTACATTATGTAGTGAAAAAGACATTGAATATCGTGAATTGAACTAAAATATTTCAGGCTGTCTACCATAATTATCCACTCAACATATTTGTTTTGTTTGAGGAATAAACCATGGTTTGACCCCGAGCTCGAAAACCATTAATATCTTTGTATTCCGTTGCTATAATTAGGTGCTATTTTTTCTTTTGAGAATGGTAAGCCAGCTAAAGGTAACTTATTCAGATGTAGTTATTAAGGTTTTCGTCTTACTCCGTTGTTTCTACTACAATACATTGCTTTATTGCTTATAATTCAATTGTCAATATTTATTCAAGGAATTGCCTGTTTATTAGATGCCACTAGTTTGGCAAGATATAAGCTCATACTGGTGCTTTAATTGGTTATTTTGGAATAATATTCTTCCTTAGATTTATGGGAGGGATCCTTCATCTTATTAGCAATTAATTTTCGGCCTTATTTTCTTGTCTTTTGAAGGGAAAGAGCTCATTAATATTGCGGTTCTTAGAAAGGTAATTATTTTCTACTCATAGCGTGCTATATTGTTTATCATTAATTGCCACTTCTGCAGAACATGTTATGATCAAGTAACTTACAAAGCTGAGTACATCCATTTTATTGATTACCTGAACCATAGTCATAAGAAACTTTGTAGTCTGGAAACTGACAAGAAGCCATTGTCCAAATATTTGTTTCACATTAAGAACTTGAAAAGACCTATCACGTAGCCACGGAAGTGCATAAAATCATCAAGTCGAAATGGTGAGTAGGGAAGAGTTCATTAAAGGCGATGATGTAGATACGATTTTGTACCTTATTGGCGAAGAAGTCTTTGAGGGAGATGTAGAAGTTACACATTTGGTAAGTTCAAACTTATCAAAGGTTATTTAATTTGTTTATGACTTCATTTTTCTTGCTTTAAGTGGAGAGATAACGTTTAGAAAATCATCAGTTTTAAGAGTTTCATTTGAATTTTACAGAGGAGAATTTTGGGATAGATAGAAAAACCAGGAAATGAACTTTGGAAGTTAGGGTAGTGCTGAAATGTGCGTGTGCGATTTTCTACTATCTTTTGAATTAATTTCTACTTTTTACCCAGTAAAGGGATTTTGTAACGAATATGACATAGAGAGTTACTACTATTGTTTGGTCTACCTAATGACTGCAAAAACTGACGTTGAGTCTTTCGGTTGTTTTTGCTTTCTCGTAGGTATTCGAGGAGTCATCTATTCACAAAGGTGCTCAGTGTGAAAGTGTGTACAAATCTAAAAGAGGCCAAAAAAGGCATATTACTATAGTACATGGCAATGAGAAAGACTCCCCATACCCAAATTCACTAAAAGAGGTCAAAATTTAATCCATACTGCACCCCCTAACATTAATCCATGCTTCTAAACATAGAAAAATTTTAGTATTGAGCAACTATTTCCTGGTGATACTTCAGCTGAAATAAGTTGATATCAAGCACAGCTGAACATAGCAGATGCTTGGTCACATGTTTATATCAAAATGTCATGGAGATGCTGAAGAACTCTATGAGCTCATCTACAGCTGTGTCACTAATGTGGGATTTTTGAAGAAATGAGTATAAACTGCTGTTTACTGCATGAGTTTTAGCTAGCTACTGATATCCTTTCCCAATTAAAGATGTCAAGTTATGAAGGAAACATCATAAAACAAATGGTTAGAAGATTAAATTTTCTGAAAAGTATTTTTCTTGCATTATATTGAAAGAGGGTTATGTTTTTGAACTCGCGTAAGGAGGATTAAAAGATCCGAGAAATGGAAAACCACCAATAGCCAACAATGCCTTGCTACTCTTTTGACTGGGAAATCGTCATTGAAATATGATCAAAGCGAAGAAAGTGCTGACAGGCTTGTGAACGCTAAGAGTAGGGAATGCTTGAGGACAGTTACAGTAAAAGAATTGAGAATTTGCAGCATAGCTGAATTTAATTTATCTGAGAACATATCTGCAGTTCTTTTTCAATTATACTGCCCAGAATTATACTCCAAGAAAGCGAAGTATTATCAAATTTTGCAATTTTTGTGATAAAGCTGAGCACCATATGGACAAAGAAGTTGCTATAAATATGCTTGACAGCTTACGTACATCATATATACGAGTAACAGCCCATGCATATACAAAGAACATAACAGATGGTGATGATAAAAAACAAAAATCGATCTCTTGGACCATAAATAACTTGCTTTAAATAGGGTCTGTTGTGGTAAAGTTTGTAGATTCAGGGTAACATCAACAGTATTGATTTTCAGACAACAGCAGAAAGTCAAGGAGGATGGCTTTGCTGGCAGCAGCTATGTATGAAATTTGTGACCGACGATTGTTGACAAATGACCTTAATTTCCATTTTACCTGTCTTACCCTTTTACCTGTCCTACCTGTTTTATGTAAATAGGCCCTACAGCATAGTTCTCTGAATTTTTGACATGCTACATTGCATATTTTAGTATCTTATAAGTCTTATATATGTTCTCTGTCATCTGGTTTACAAGTTGTAGCAGGAATTGGAAAAAGCTTTTTGATTTATAGTTGCATTGTCATTGTAACCAAAATCTTACATAGTTGGATTGTCTTTGCACTCCTCAATCCCACGTTGCCTCTCAAAGTAGATCTTGGCAAAAGCGCTCTGTAACTGCATACTGGACACCATGAGACTGCAGGTAATCGGCGATCTTAGTTATCTTGGTTACAGATTTCATTGTTATCTGCAAGCCTTCGAAGGACTGATATAAGATGAACATGTTAGCTTTTTAATCTTTAGAGAAATATCCTAGTTTTCCCTCCATGGATGATATCCAATTCTTGAAATATTGCCGGAATGAATTGTTCAGCCAGTAGAATGTTTCGTCATCCGCAGAAATGAAAGACAAAAGTGCAGGCTCCATTTCAGTGCATGTTCTTTTGCATTTCTCATATTCAGGCATTTAGAAGAATGTTTCTATCATTACACAAAATTTTGCCATTACGTATGCATCTGTTGGTCCAAAGTTCCACAGTGTGCAGCTCACAGTGAAACTGAGAACCTGTACTGCCAACCTGACATTCATAACTGAGTAGGAATTCTGCGTAATGCGTTTGTAACTCAATCGAGGCAAATGCCTGAATCTTCATCCTAGATTCTCATAAAATTTAGGCAATATGACTCCATAGCAAGTAACTTCATAATTCCACATCAACTTGGATGCAATTCCTGAACTAAATTTTGCAAGAAAATTTCTTGCTATTTCATGAGCTGTGGAAGATTAGAAAAGAGATCACTGCTATACCAGTGTAACGTTTTATACACAACTTCCTTTCTTGAACCAGATACAGCGTGCATTTTGTAAAATTTCCTGTTTCCTGAGACTCCATCACAAGTAGCAGCCGTGACTTTCATTTTCTACTTTAAGTCACACGTGCGTACTGCATTTTAGTACAATTGTTATATTTGGAAGGCTGTAGCCCGACTTGTTCCAAAATTTGCATAGCTAAATTTTAATGGGCTTATACCTACAACTTCTTGTACAAACAACCTCCACCAATAGAGGCAGAATTTAAAAGCCAAAATTAGGCAAACCTTCCTAACCTTGATGCATAGAAGCTTGAAAACCATTACAACTTTCACAAAAAACTCAACAAACGTTAAGAAAAAGTAAGCTATAGCTTTATGTAGAATATCAAGTCTATCATCAACAAGCACACCATTAAACTTAGATAGTAAATCATACATAACATAAAGTTTAGAAGCTTCAGTTAATATTGAAACATTTCTTGGAAACCGCAGCTGAAGTATGAATTTTAAGAGAAGAGCCACAACGAAAAACATCTTTCTTCTTTATATATTCCACTATTTCGACATTCCAATAATTAGGCCTAAGCCAGTAGACATATACGGTTTAGTGACATAGACAATGTTGACTTAAACGATAGTCATATACGGTTTAGTGACATAGACGATGTTGATATAAACAATATACGTTTCGAGACATCTTGTCCTATCCTCAGTTGATAAACGGTGCTAGCGGGAGGTTGGGGTTTTTGCTGGTTGGGTTTTTTTTCCTATTGTATATTTCCCTTTAGGTCTCGCCTTGATTTTCTTTCTTGACTTCCCTTGAATTTACTTTCTTGATTTCCACTTGTTTTTTCCCACTTGTTTTTCCCCATTTATAAAACCTCCCGCTAGCACCGTTTATCAACTGAGGATGGGACAAGATGTTTCGAAACGTATATCGTTTATATCAACATCGTCTATGTCACTAAACCGTATATGTCTACTGGCTGAGGCCTAATTATTGGAATGTCGAAATAGTGGAATATATAAAGAAGAAAGATGTTTTTCGTCGTAACTCTTCTCTTAAAATGTTTACTTCAGTTAATATATACAAGATATATGAAAACTATTATCAATGCCTGAACTGCGAAGTAGGGAAAGCATAAATGAAATATTAAGTTGCAAATAGTTTACGCACTGCTATTAAAAAGCAGGAGATATAAAAGAATTTAAAATCCTAAGGTAGGTCCAAGATATCTGACTATGTTTTCAAATAGTAGACTCTTAATTTATTTTTAAAAAAACGTACAATAGAGGGATCATCTCTTAACGTTCGCGGTAAGTCATAAAGAGTGCAGCTCTTTGATAATGTACGGATTCCCTAAACATTTCAATGTTAACTTTTCAGTGAGTTTAACTTGTCGTTTTGGGTTGATGATAGGCTAACATAAACTGGGTAGCAGGAATGGGGAATCGGATTGACCATCGATTTGTAGATCCTATCAGCTGCAACCGGTGTGATCAAGGGTCATGTTCTTGCATGTACAGTAGTCTAATCCGGGAAGAGATGCGTGTAACCAGCCTATAACATTAGTAATTGAGATTTAGCTGACTATCCAGATATACTCCTAGATATTTGTATCCTTTGTCTTCATTCACTTCAGTGCCTTTTATATCAACCTTAAATAAGACACTTTTAACTTTAGGTGCAGTCCCGTATTTAACTAATTTCGGTTTGCCCGGCTTCAAATTTGGCGAGGGACTTTATGTCATGAGCCACTCCGCAATTCTATTAGCATCCGCATTCAGTTCTTTTTTTAGTACCTCTGGAGTTTGATGTGCATAATATAGAACTGCATCTTCAGCATGTAGTATTATTTGACACGATTTAACGGTAAAAGGTATATCCCGCGCAGAAGCGGACAAAAATACTTATGCCAATATTTAAAGTACTTTCTCTATATTTCATGTACTTTCTCTATATTTAACGTACTGTTTCTATATTTCAAGTACTTTTTCTATAGTTCAAGTACTTTTTATATATTTCACATACTTTATAATTTCACAGTACTATCTTTCCTCTCCCTGTAAAGTGCTTTATCTGCTGTTCGCAGGACTTTGGTCTATAGTCTATCGTGAGCCGGGTCTATCAGTCTATCAGTCTACCAGCCACGTGCTAATCCTCTGTAAACACGCTGACACAAAGGAATATTCCAAGTAATATGCATCTGTATGGGTGCTGCAGATGTGCTGTTAGGCCTTTATGTTCAAGTGCAAATTCCTTAGATTCTTCTTGCTAGTTTTTATTTTGACACCTGTGTTGCTAAAATTGCGCCATTGGAATACCTTGATGATCTTGAGAGATTCGATCCTGAACATAGAGTGTCACTTGTATAGATAGAAAGAAATTTGTAATCAGGAGATGAATATATCCTCGCAACTTTGGACAGGAGGTGCCTTTCTCTATCATATTTGGTAACATCTTGCAGAACTGAATGCATAATAATTTTACAAGGTTTCAACTGCAATGACATGCACTTTCTTTTCACACTAATTGAATGGATCGTTGATGACATCATGTGAATTATACGAACATTGATGTAGGTCCCGATTAGCCGAGCGTTTGTGTTCTTTCCATTTGCAAGAGGCTGGCCGTAGCACATTGGATGGCTTGTTAGAAAGGAATGAACTACAAGCAGGGGTGACACTAGGTTGTGTTCCATTGGGAGGGTGTGATACATAGTTGCCCGAAAAAGGGTATTGCCCATCAAATTTGAAAGGACGTGCCATGTAAAGAAGCCATCTAGACCAGCGTCTAACATAAGAAATTTTGACAGAGGTACTTTGTTTTGAAAGATGAGTATGGTCTCCAAAATTGGGCTTACATGATGTGCATGAAAGAACGTAAAACCAGCACAGACGCCACCTTACAGTTCCTCTAAGGGATACCGTTTTGAATGTAGGTAGAGGAGGAAAGCTATAGCTCTGTAGAAAAGATATCCCCATGGAAAGAAAAGGAGGGGGTCTGGTGTCCGTGCCCCCAGAAAAATTATTGAGACCACGCCCTTTTCTTTGGCTTAGGATGCATCTCCCAATACTAGAACAAGTAGCTTATTCCCTGTTTTTGAGAGATGACGTAAACGTATATGTTCTTTCATCAAGTAGAATTCCACAGTTTTAATCTTACAACAGTACGAAGTGTTACAAATAAACATAAACTTCAGGCCTTGCATATGACCACCGGAGAAAAAGTAAGCATTGAGGAAACAGCATCTATATACCAAGCTCTCAGAATTGCCCAAAAAATATACCAGCGGCCAAAAAAATGCTCGACAAATTACTAATCTTTCATCATTGGGGATGGGGGTGCTTTACTACAAGTCTTAGTTGCTCTATGCATTGGATTTCAGTGGAATAAAATTGCATATATGATCGGTATTTCCGAAAGGACATTGTGTACTTTTTTTACAGAAGATGAGACATGATTGATAAACTGATAGATTGGTAGACCAAGCTTATTATAGACCATAGGCCAAAGTCTTAGGAACAGCAGATAAATTGCTTCACACGGAGGGGAAAGATAGTGCTATGAATTTACAAAAATATGCGAAATATAGAAAAACTATGTGAAGTATAGAGAAAGCACGTTAAATATAGAGAAAGTATATGAAATATAGAGAAATCGGGTAAAATATAGAGAAAATACTTTAAATATTGGTATAAGTATTTTTGTCCGCTTCCGCCAGAAAAGGTCGGTCATTTATAAGTAAAAGGAATTAGAAAGGGCTAAGTATTGAGCTTTAAAGTAACCCGTAAGTATCGATTGAGCATATGACACATGCCCATCCAGCTTGACCTGTTGCTTCCGATAAAAGAGATAGTCAACCTCAGATAGTCCATTCAAGCTCATTGTTACGTACTCAAGTGCCAAATAAACGGGGGGATTCTAATAAACAGGGAGGTCAGAAAATATTCTGAATTTTAATAAACGGGAGGATCGGAATATGAGTTAGGGCTTTAGATGATTATACAAGGACAGAAAGAACAAAAGAGGTTGTCATAAGGCATAACACTAAAATGCATACAAAAGCATGATATTTTGTTGGGAAAGAGAAAAGCATAGCAAACCTCATTAATAAGGATTTCTTGAGTGCTCCACAACTCACTGGGCTTTCAGAGATCCAATACAATAATAATTGAGAATTTGCTAGGGAAAATGATGCTAGTAGTTAAGACATTGCTCTACAGCAACAATATATTGATGTTTACATACACAGCAAGCTCTCGATAACTCAAGTATTCTGATCCTACAGGGCCATAACATGATCCTTAGTAGAGAAGCAATTTTACTTTGTCTTTATTTGATTTTCTTCTTCTTCGTATTGTTCATATAATATCTATCTTGCTAAGAGACTGTCCGCGTGAAAACTTTAGCTTAAATGAAAATGAATGATGAATATTCCAACAATTCGAGAACTCAAATTAATTCACTGGCCCTTGATCATTTCGCATTATTAGGATAAAATACTCTTGTTTTCTCAAAACTAGAGTTCTCTCCTCTCAAGAGCCAAATAAACGGGGGCTCCTAATAAACCGGGGGGTCAGAAAAAATTCCAAAATTTAATAAATTGGGGGTTGGAATTTGAGTAACGGCTTTAAATGAGTATGCAAGGATGGGAAGAATAAATACAGGTTGTCATAAAGCATAAAGCTACGACATATGCAAAAGCATACTATTTTGCTTTGGAAATTGGTCGTAAATACCACTAACAAAGAAAGGAAGGGAATTGACAGTATTGTAAAATAGTAAATTTCCTTAAAATTAATAGACAGGGGGTCCTAATAAGGTACGGGTTGTTGGAAAAGAATCGAAAAAGTAATAAGCGGGGGGACATTTATTTGGCACCTGAGAGTATGCCGAAATTTGGAAGTTTTTTGATAATGTAAGTATGATTTTCAATGTGAAGAGCTTTTCTTAGGTCCATATACAATGCAGCCTTGCACTTCCCGTGATCCGCATTCATTCTGATTGTAGTCGTAAGATTAACAATATATTGTTAGGCAGAACTATTACACCAGAAACCAAATTGATGTGAGTTATGAGGTTATTTATCTTCAATTTTTCGTAAGTTTGATTACAGAGAAATCGCTCGATAACTTTTGAAATGTTATTTAGCACCAAATTTGGCTGTAGTTGTTCATATTGCCTTCGCCTCCTGATATTATATTGGTGTGACAATTGCTGTGTTTTCAACGGTTGAAAGTTGACCTGATTGGAAGCTGAGATTAATTAGTAGAACAAGGAGGCCAGAGACTTGTTTAGCAATATTTTTCAAGACATTTGCTGGTAGATTGTCAGTTCCACTTGGCTTCGATGATTTTAGCTGTTTTAAAGCCTTTAGGACATCAGCTTTTTATGCAGATCGAGAACCAAAGGGGAAGCGGGGGAGGGGCGAGATTTTAGGGATGCTTTGGGTCAAAATAGGACCATGGTGAAAAGAATATAATCTTTTGTTCTATCTCAGAGCCAATGCCACTAAAATATCTGCAAAATTGTTTAGCTATCTCTTTCTTGTCAGTTAGTAATTTACCGCTTTCTTTGAAGACCTTGCTAGTGTTGCACTCAGATTTTGAGGGGTATTACTTTTTAATTTTTCTTCCAGAAGAACTTCGGGCTAGGCACATTTTCTTGGAATAAGTATCTATAGTAGTTGGCTGTGGCATGTTTGATCATATTGTTCACTTGATTTTGAAGACTTTTGTATTTTGACCACTATTGCTGAGACTTTATATGCTTTGTTATATTGAGGTGGAAATCACGTGCTAACATGTTCTGCTTTATTTCCTTTACTAGTTCCATCACACCCACGGAAGAAACATGCAATTGTCGTTCGCAGGGCTTTTATGGTAGGCCTGTCTATGGAAAGGGGCTTATGTGAGATGTAAATGACTGTTCAGTGAGAAAAAAATCCAAAATTCTCAGTTTGTTAGCTTAAGAAGCAGACTAATATTATCTTAGAGAACATTCTAAGAAGAAGCTACTTATGATCATTTTTGCAGAATGGTACTCATGCGTACTTGTCCTCAATATTTTCGAAGTCAGTTTCACTCTCACTGTCTCCCCTTTCATGGCCAACATACACGATTAGATATTAAGCTAGATATGTAATTAGATATTCAATTTTGGACTACCTAATGGAACATCCAATCGTGTAACAAGTCCAAAATAATACACGAGATATTCAAAAACAATTTGAGAATATTTAGTCTTTGGTGGAATAGAATAAAATTGATTGAATTTTATTTATAATATCTAGCGATACTTGAAGGGGGGCCGAAGATTGCTTTGCACAAAGTAGTTCTCAACAATAGTTCTTATGTCTTTGGAATGCATAGTATCATCTGCATTCCCATCACAAGCCATACAACAGTCTGTTTTAATGATATAGGTCCTTAGAACTGCTGTTACGAACTCCTTAAAGCTACGGTTACGAAGTAAATAGTACGAAACTCGAAAGGAACCACTAACTTCTTTTTTTTTATTCATAGTTCTTGCATAAGAACCTTTCTCACCTAGGCCCAAATAAGGGGAAGCTCTCTATGCGGGTTTCTACTATATTCCATGTCTGCCATTATACTCATCGTTCATTATATGTGCATATCATGCTGAGACTGTAACTTGGGTGATGGGGTTTTTCATTGTAGCTTCTCTCCCTAACAGAAAATATGGGAATTTACTGCTTGATTTGCTTAGATGAAGGTTTTTGACGTTTGGTAAATATCTTATGTGGATTGTGTGAAGCAGGCTCTCAAGACTCGTCTGTTATAAGATGCCTTGTTGAAAAACAACAGTCCATGCAATGGTCATAAGATGTTAAAGACGAACTTTAACTTTTTGCTTATAGCTACTTTGTGTTGTCTTTGCTTATAGCTACTTTGTTTTGTCTTTTTTAACTTGCCCTCTACAATAACGAGTTATTCAATAAGCGTGGCTCTGAGAGCAAAGCAAGTAGTTATTTTTGTTTGTAACATTTTAGGGCCTTCGCCTTGATACTAGCTAGCACTTTTCTTCTGCTAAATTATACAAAACAGTGATCAATATCATGCTAATTTGTACAGCACAACGTGGGTGCCTTTTCAAATATTTCTAGATGTTTTGAATAAAATAAAATTGATTTAATTCTATTCTACCAACGATTATATTCAAAAGTCGTTTTTGAATACCCAGTGCATTATTCTTGAGTTGATATCTCTTCCTGCCGAATATCTAGTCCTGTATCTCCACCCTTAGTCTAGAAGTTTAGGTGAAGGTATTGAGATGCCTTCTACTTATAAACTCTGTGGTACAAAACCGCACAAAAAGAAAGTTAGAGTTATGATAAGAACGACAGCACCCTATTCCTGAAGTTACCTTTTACTTTGATGTAAGAACTACTCCTATTTGGGCTATTTGCGGATGGCTTATATGTGGAGTAGAGCATGCATTTAGGAAAGCTTGTGCTTATGTGCGGATGAAGACTTGTGCACGAAGGGGGCTCTTTGGCTGAGACACGCGGTACGTTTCATGCAATGAACAACATATCTAATCCCAAAAAAGGCAATGGCTTTTATGATCTCCCTGCTAGCAGTAATCACTAGTGTTATCATGCCTTTGCTTATGCTAACACAAAACTAATTTCATCACGGTAAATACACTAGAGGGCAAAAGTATTGCATCATCTCTGAAGCCAATAAATGGCGGATGATGCCTATGAATTTTTGTTTTTGTCTGATTAACCTGCCTTTTATCGGCCAATAGGCACGCGAATAAGAAGACTAACTCAATGGAGCCGTGCCTCAATTATAACTTTTGTGACTTCCAAAGTTCTAAACTAAAAAAGTGTGAAGTAATTTTGAAATTAAATTAATATTTTATGGACTAACCTCTTGCTTCAACAACAGTCGAAAGTCGCTTTGGAATTGATAGGTAAAGCTGCTGTATAATAAACGGGATTTTCCTCCATTTTTCAAAAAATCGTTCATTAATTTTTTGGTTTGACCTTGGGGAACCTCGTGCAACAGCATTCATTTGGTTTTTCGTGCGCAAAAGAACATTTTCAGTTATGTTAAAGTTGGTCTCTGGGCTGGCCATTGAAGAGAACTGATCATACGGATACTCAGGCAAATTTTGTTAAATAATTATTTCTGAGGGATTGCATTGACATGTTGAAAGATGAATGGCTCATTTTCTATCCAAGCATTGCTTTCGCTTCTTCAGAAAAGCTATACTTCACTCTCTTTCCACATACTTTTTTGCATTGGTTTGTTCTTCGCAAGCAGCACGTTTGCCAACACTTTTAGGCATAACTGATTCCCAAAACATGACCGATGTTGCATTTGAGAATTTTGGAGCAGAATATTGTGGATTATCATTTCAATTGCTTTTTCTGCAAATCTTTTCGTTTTACTATCATGTGATAGTGAAAACAAGATTTAAGTCTTATCAAAAGATCTTATGCACTTAATTTTTTAGCAATAGCTTGCTCCTCCTTTTGCAACTCTCACCTTTTCACTACTTCAGTTGTTTCGTTTATAACTGTGTCATTTCTTATGATATCATGACAGTTCTATCGTTATTGAAGTCCTCGACAAATATTCTAGCGTTGGACTCTAAATTTAGCACGTTTTTATCTTCGAGCTTAGGGATTATCTGAATGCCAATTTTCAAGGTTGTGAAACTCCAAAAATTTTGGACGCCATCATATTAGGGTGCTGTGATACTTTTGTACCCCTATTGTACATTCATCTGTAGTGCGCGAAAGCAAAATCTTATCTTATAATTTGATCAACCAATCACAGACGGTATATGAGTAATTTTTAGTGCCTAATAGAGTTGAGGTTTGAAATAGTCGAGAGGCTGGAAAAATCCCCAAAACCTTATTAAAGAAATGGTTGGAATAAATGGGGGGTGGGGTTGAAAATGAGTAAAGATGTTATATTTCCCTTCTATGATTTAAATTGATTCTTCTATTTTAGCCCATCCTCAACAATGAAACCTAAGGATTTAACTTTCCCTACACGTTTTATTTCGCTATCATTAAGTTTGAGTGGAGGGGATCGCTGATTTCATTTATTCAACGTTGGTGACCAATAACTATAAATTCTGCTTCTTGGGGATTCGCACTTAGTTTATTTACAATCAACCACTCACTCTCACTGATATTTACTAGCTCCTTTTTTGTCATTATGAGCTCTGTTATACCATTAGATGCAATTGCTGTGTATGTATCGTCAGCGTACATGTTTGTCTTAGAGAATCCTAAGCAACTCTCAAAGTTGTTAAGGTATATAATGAAGAGAAGGGGGCCTAAGCATGATCCGTTAGAAATACCGCAAATAGCTTTTTCAATCCTGGGTCTTTCACCATTTACAGACCAAATTTGTTTTCTACCATATAGTTACGATTTGTACCATTCAATTCCTTTTCCTTTGATACTGTGCTTCACCAACTTATCAATTAATATTCTGCGATTGACGGTTTCAAATGCTTTTTTCAAGTCTAGAAATATCGTTGCATCAAGCTTCTGGTTGTCAGCATTATGACGCCAATGTTCAGTACTTTTTACTACGGATAAAATCGTGGAATACAATGTCCTGAAGGCGAACTGGTTATTTTTTGAAATGAATTTTACTTTAAGAAATCAGTTTAATTGAATATTGTACAATCCTTTCAAATACTCTTGAGAAAATTGAAAGCCCTGAAATTGGCCTATTGTTGT
Source organism: Cassiopea andromeda (assembly GCA_018155075.1). Taxonomy (NCBI): domain Eukaryota; kingdom Metazoa; phylum Cnidaria; class Scyphozoa; order Rhizostomeae; family Cassiopeidae; genus Cassiopea; species Cassiopea andromeda. The sequence continues at coordinate 247,600 of WIPJ01067503.1, read as the reverse complement.
TGCTGTCGCATCTTTTTCCAGACTTAAATATTGCAGCACGATTGATGAAAGATCAAGTAACACTAAGGAGATGTGGAAAACGACAAGCAAATCAGTAATCAAGAAATTTTACTTTTCAAAAGGAAATTGGCTCCTACGTAATCAATATGCCTCATGAATTATGACCTCAAGCAAGACCAGTAACTCCATACCTTTCTAGTCTCTTTTCTTTTTCTTTTTGCAAATTAGTAGCTGATGGTGCTTCATGTGTAGATATGATGATGATGATGATGATGATAATGATGATGATGATGATGATGATGATGATGATGATGATGATGATGATGATGATGATGATGATGATGATGATGATGATGATGAT
>WIPJ01067503.1:228848-239032 GCA_018155075.1 Cassiopea andromeda | reverse complement strand
CTCCTCTGAAAGAATATCCTTTTTGCCCATTATTAGTTCTTTTTAGTGGCAACTTCAAATCTCTATCAGTGTTTCTTAGGGCTCGACAAGATTGTTGAGAATTCCGAATTAGAAGTTGTCTAAGGTAATTTGGAGCAAGGTCATTGAGGGACTTATAAGTTATTAGTCTTAACTCATTTTCGTTAAGTTCGCTGATCGATCTTAGGCCAAGATTTGCTAATAGTGGTTTGGCAGGGGTATCGAATGCACTGTTAGTTATGATTCTAACTGCTCTATTCTGCAGCTTTTGGAGTCTGTTTATGTAAGTTGTGCTACAACACCCCCAGACAGAGGTCTAAGATCGATCAGAGTTGCTGTCTTCTAGAGAGTAGAATCATCTCTTTTCTTATCACCGTAGAACCTGCTTTTCAGGATTATTTAATGTTTCTAATTTTATCCTAGGCATTGTTTTCGACTTTCAAGCACCCAAAGTAGCCACCCATTTGATTCTTGCCAAAGAAAATTCCTTCCTGGCCTCTCAGTGACATTTGAAAAGTCCTAATGTGAACATTCCATTCCTCACTGACCCACGATCTATATGGGATTAATCAAGAGTTGAGCACTCTTTGACTAGGTCTACTATGATTGGAGCGGTCAACAGTTTAACTTAAATGTAAAGACTGCTGGCAGAAAATTGAAAATTAAACGAGACTTACCTGTAAGTTAAAGTTTGATTATAATTTTATGATCATCAGCCAGGAAATGTAAGAGTTGTATGAAAGATAGCACAGTGCATGTGCAAGCCAGTATTTTAGAAGATGACAGCTCATTAGAGGAAATGGAAGAGTCTGGATAGACCTGCCGTATCACCAATACGGGAGGACATACAGTTTTTCCATTCCCTGGCTGATGACTCAGAATTATAATCAAACTTCAACTTACAGGTAAGTCTCGTTTAATTTTCAATTTCATTTCGTCATCAGCCATCATTACAGAGCTTTACGTGATGTTAGAGCTACCATTCAGCTGTCAATAAATGCAACAAAGTACACAAAAACAACAAAACAGCATGAGAGCAATAGTATCAATTATGGGAAAATAGTTTCAAATAACACAATATCATAACTCAAACTAAGCCAAAAAATAGGAAAATGCAATATTATCAAATGGCTTGAATACAGAACAAAGCAATAATAGAAAGCAATAGTAAGAATCTTGTACTATTTGAAGCAGTCAATATTGCATTTCCAAAATTGAAACTATCAACAATATCATATTACCAAATGACTGAAAAGTCTCTTTATTGGTCCAGCCAGCTGCTTCCATAATATCCTTTAAGTCACTATATCTGCTAGGTAACAATGAAGTAGAAACTGCTCTAGTACTATGGCTTTTTAAAATAGAGGTATCTATGCGAGCTGCTGCTAACCAAATGCCATTTTGCTAGCAAAAAAACCAAATGTCTACAATGACTCTATTACAAAGATCATTATGGCATGTGCCCATATTTTTAATTAACGCTACTGCTGTGGTATTGTCAATCGTTATCTTGATATGTTTCTGTAGGAGAATGATCCTAAATGATTTCATGCAAAAATAGACTGCTAAAAGTCTAAATAGTTAGTGTGATTGGAAGCTTCATCCAGCGACCAAAGGCCTCTTCAGATATTGCTCCCCATCCAGAAAGTGATGCATCTGAATGAACTACTATATCTGACCTGCCCTGTGAATAGCACTTCAGGAATTTTGAACACTATCCAACCACCACTGGACTTTTCCTACATATGCCTTGGAAAAGTTCATTCTACAATCAAAAGTCCATTTTGACCATTTCAGAACAGCAATTATTATCATTTTCGATATTTCGATAATGACAACTACCATATTCTACAGCAGATACACTGGAAATTTTGTATCCAATTACTCTAGCTACTTTACGAAAACTTGGAGCTGGAGGATTAACAAATACAGAAATATGATAGAAAATCTCATTAATTTTTCTATCTGTTAAAGCAATTTTCATACTTTCAGCGTTAGCTAGAACCCTAGAAACATAATTTGCTTTTGAGGGAGAAAGCTAGACTTCTCTGTATGAATTACAACTCCCATAGTGTCAAATATGTTAAGTGTACCCAACACAGCTAGTGCACACTGACTATTTGAGGTAGCCACCCACAAAATAAGAACAAACCAAATGACCCTTTGTTCTTAAGGCAGATAGTACTGGTTTTCATAGCTTTGTGAATTTCCTGGGACAAACAGATAGACCATTAGGCAGGGGAGGATGCAGATCGTCTTACAAAACTTACGGAAGACCATTTTGATGAAAATAAATTGCACAAGCATCTTTTGCTTGACATAAAAAAATGGTTAGCCATGCCTTTTTTATGTATTAAGAGCTATTTGGTTAGTAGACAGTGACCAGAAACATTTCAAAAAGTATCTTCCAGACCACGACTTATGGTTAGAGAGTAATCAGAGACATGATATTAATGCATTGGAGAGAGTTTTTGAGTAACATAAGACCAAATGGGATCCCCTATCAAGAAACAATTTTTGAACACGATATTTGCGTGCATTTTTGAATCTACGATCCTATTGATTTATCTTTTTGCGGACTGTTGCAAAAATCCTCTCCTTCATGGTCCAATTCTCCGTAAGTCAGTGGTCAGATTGATATTCCCTATCTACCCTTTGATATTCCCTATCTACCCTGACGACTATATGAAGCTTTCTTTCCAAGACCTTGTAAGAGCCATCTTCCTTACATCCCATTTACTGTAAGTCGGTGTTCAGAGCGATTATATTTGTCCAGTTCGATTCTCGTTAGAGACTGTATCAAGGATTCAAATTGCACCGTTGAGTTATATCTTGCAAGATGGATTATCTGAAGAGTTTTGATTCAGTTATCAAATCATGAGACCTGAGAGTCTGGAAGATTTTGCAGCAGAACATATGGCAAATATAAATAATTTGAATGTCTTGGGGCAAGAGAAGACTAGACCTAGCTGTGGATTCAGCAGGGTTAGCATTTGTCCCTAAATCTGTTCTTGAATGCCAGCACCAGAAGCTCATCTTGCCTGCAAGGTAAAATTTTATCAAACTAGCTTATTCCCTTTTTATTTTGATACTTAGAATATTTGATATAGACTGATGCAAGGGCTTTTGATATTGCAACTACAAAGGAATCGTCTTTTTAGTTGTTGGTCATGTGGTGATTCCTTTAGAGGCAGAATATCTTTAAGAAATTTTGACAAAAGTTTTCTATTGTCCTAGGAGCTTGGTACAGGAGTAGGAAGTTTCTGGAGTATAGTTGGCAAAGGGGCTATCATCAAGTAATAATATGGGACAGAACAAATTTGTGGAGAATAACAAAATTTTACTTCCAAATAGCCTCTCAACATTTAGTCTTCTGAGCTCAACCCCGGTGGAAGTTATTTTGCTCAAATGGAAACTACAGATGCCAAATAGGTTAGGTATCCATATAGTGTGAAACATTTTTGAGCCTATACTTTCAGGTAAAATGTAAAGAAATAAATGTAAGTTTATATTTACAGATTCATGTACAAGGAAATGAAAGGAACACAAAGCAAATTATAAGAATTTGCCTGCTGTTATACTAAAGGCAAGATTCACTCTATGGGCTTTTATAATGGGAAGGGCTGCTGGGGCTACATCAAACACATTTTTGTAAAACTTTTCATCCCTGGCATTTTAATTATCATGCTGGTACTACGTATTTTGCAAAAAGTAACAATGATAATGTCAAAAGATCTCAAATATCGAAAATAATGTCATTTTTGCTGGGTAATCCATCCACCATCATTAATTTGTTAATAGGCTTGCTTTGCTTTAGTTTCACAATGGTGTAATAACATCATTTCTCTGAAGCAAATCTCCTATTTTGATTGAAATTTTTTGTCAGAGGCATGTACACAGGCTCTTGGATATGCACCATTTAAGCGCCCTCACCAACTTCACAGCCTATCCCTGTCCTTGATTTATTCGTGTGTTGCCATTGTCAAGAAAATTAGCTTTTACTTGATTCATGCGGTAAACCTGCCTGTACTAATTTCATTCACCTTCATAACCCTAATCATAATTGTTTTATATTGAACACTATTAGAATATTTACACTGCCGTGCATCATCTATCTTGTCCTTTTGACATTTATCAAGTCAAGAAATTACAAAAGATTTGAATTTTTTGCAGCCATACATAACCAATCTTGTCCTTTTTACATTTATCAAATTAAGTATCGGAATAGAGAACATTTTGCATTATATAACACTACTAGGGTATTTTTGCAGCCATGCATCATCTATCTTATATGTTTTTTTTATTTTTACGAAGTCAAAAAAGTATCCAATATTTATGCAGCCATGTATATCAATATATTGCCCTTTCTGTATTTTTCAAGTTAAGAGAGTATGAATGAGCACTATTTCAAAGTTTATGCAGCCATGCATAATTAATTTTGTCCTTTTATCCTTATCAAGTTAAGTATCCAAGAATACTATTGGAAAATTTTTGCAGTAGTGCATCATAAGTCTTGTCCATTTTATATTTTTGAAGTCAAGAGAGTATCAAAGGACACTTTTAGAAAATTTATGCTGCCTTTCAAGGAGAAGGCTGGACTGTATTTGAATGCTAATGGTGAATAGGTTTTCAGAAAATGGTACAATAACAAGGCGTATTCAAAAGATCTTGGCCAGGCAGCATGTGAGACGGTCAAATATTTTTCTGTATCTGCCCCTGCCATTAGGAAATAGCATAAGCTTAACTAGCTTATCTTGATAAAAGAACGTGAGAAACTTTTGTGAACTATCATGTATCTTTACACTAATTGGCATCTTTAAAATCAATAGATGCCATCCAACAATTTTCAACGACTAAATCTAATGCAATGCAAATAGAATTCATTTTGAAATGAACGTATGGAATACACTCATTCAGCTTCCTCAATTTGTTATATGAGCCTTACTTTACCATCTCTATTAGGAACTGATAACATTGGGGAGATAAAGGCCCCAGCCTTATGACTACCTTCCTTGACAACTCCTTTCTCTAAAAGACTTTTTATTTCTTGGTCGATAAGTTGGACATTGTCTCTTGCAAAAGATTTAGATAAGACTCATGTTGATAATGGTAATTCCATTGAAAACTCAATGTTTCACCCTCTACAGACTGCAAAATGCTGTTATCTGATGTCAGATTTCTTCACTCTGACAGATAATGACCATTCGGCCCCCCAAAAAAAGAATCAATTTTGTGTTGCAAATGTGGTCTAATATAGCTATCAATTATACATGGAAAATAATGTACCTGAGCACTATCTGAAGTCAACGCTTGAAAGATTTGCTTCTTGTGTTGAATGGTTCACTGCCCTCTTGTCTCTTAGAATAGAATTGGTTTTGACCACGGTTCTGACAATGCTGGGAAGGGTAATGAGGACTCCTTTCCCTGTTGAATAAAAAAGGATAATTTCTTTATGTGTAAATGGATTGTCTTACATCTGGTAAGAATCTAGATTTAGGAAGTGACTTATGTACACCCAGATTTCAGTTCGTCACTTAATAATGGCCTAAAAGCATCCCTTTGCTTAAATGAAAGCTCAGTATGAACATGCCCAAGAATGGCAATAGAAACAAATAATCGTGTGGCAACAGCCTTGGACTCAGGGCGTCTTACCCTCAGGACACTTCAACAGATCCTCTGTTGTGGTACGGAGAGTATTTGCCACCGAAACAATATGAACCTGCAAGGCAGCTATACTCAGATCTCGTTGTTGATAATCATTATTTAGCAACAACTTTGCTCATTACCCCTCGGGAAAAAAACTTATCACAATTGCTTGGAGTTTATATCTATCATAAATTTCCTATCTTCTTGCAAGACTGAGCTCAGCGTAGAATTTTTCATTAACAATTTTGGCAATCTTGTCAGGAATTGGTGGCCCTTCATGATCCTTAGAAGAAAGTGATTCCAAGAATTTAGCACTATCCTTATCAATTTTATTCCCTGTAACAGGAGTAAAGTCATCACCGCGAGAAATGCTCACCACATCCTCCTCACTAGCACTAACAGGCCAAAATCCTCATTATCCTTCTTGCATGTTGTTATTGCTTCATCAGAAGCTAGCATATGATCTTCCTTAAAAATCAAGGGGTCTGCTTCTTCTAAAGCTAATACGTTTACGTCCACAGAAGATGATTTTGTAAGCCTCATAGGGCTGATATGCGTGAAAGTTCTGTGAGGACTTTTTACCTTTTAACAGACAGTTGTGTCAGCCACAATCTGTTTCATGGAAGATAAACTAATCAATAAAGAGTTTTGATCAGATATGATGGAAGCAATACCTATCAAAAGAAAGGAAAATATAGAAACAGACAGAAAAATCATACGATAATCTTTTATGTAATAAAAAAGGCAAGAAAAACTTGAACATCCAGTCGGTTGGCTTACAAGAAAGACTTGAACATTTAGTCGGTTGGCAGAGATTCCAAATTATTTGTCCTGCCGAAAATCCAAACATGCAACTGGCTGGCTTGGCTTACACTGTGCTATCTCTCATACAGCTCTGTAATGGTGGCTGATGACGAAATAAAACTGCTGTTTTGTTAGGAACGACAATAAAAAGCAAACCTTGCACATTTCCGCAGTATTTATTGTGTGTAACTGTCGTGTAAATTGTTTACGGGCTAATTTTTTGCAATGTTCATTGATGCTTTGTGGGCCAGAGCCTGCTTTGCCTCTTTTTCCTGTTAAATTTTTCTACTTGCGTATATTTAGTAATATTCTTTTCAAGACATCATCCTTTTACAATAGAGAGAATCATGTTTTCTCATAAACAGCAAATTATTGCCATCTTTTCCCTAAGCTGTACCTTGCATTTTATCCTTGTCAACTACTATGCCCCTGCCATGATAATTCAAATCTAAACTTATCTTTGTACTACGATTTGATGAATGAATGATGTGAGACAGTTTTAGTCAGCCTAGATTCAATTTAGAGAGCGTTACTTGTTTGTTTTAGCTTAGTTATTTTTTGTGACACTTTTTGGAGTAATTGTGCTGTTAAATGAAGAAAGTTTTGTCTTTCAGAGATGAACTACCAAAACCCACTGTTGCACTGGACTACACTTTTGGTAGGATCCCAAGAAGCCACAAGATGGTAAGTTTGTTTTAATATATCTGTCAACTAATCTAGAGCAGTTTGATTCAATTTAAGTTTCAATGGTTGGTCATGTCCATCGTGGGATACCAATACCAACGTTCTATTTTTTGTAATAAAAGGGAGAGCTTTCCTTGAAATTAGGGACAAGAAATATCAAGCTTAACCTTTTCAGACTTTAATAAGTGATCTGGAAGGAACTTTTCCTGCTACCGATAAACAGGGCTCGTGCAGATCCTTGAACTCCTTGAAAAATGCTGGATTTTGAGATGTCATTTGAAGGGCACTTGAAACTCCTTTAGAATAGTTCCAGATGAAATTTCTTGTTAATAATTCCCGCTAAATGCTCTGAAATTGGGGGGCCCATATTTTTTGCAGTTGCTACAGCATTTTCGACCTCAGTTAAAAACTGATTTTGTGAAGCTGTGTCAATTTTAGTAGCATTGGCTTCCTCCTCAATGTCCTGTTCACCGAAAAGACTAACAACATCGTCAGCTTAAGGACAAGTCTCAGTATTATGCCCGGCTATTGCAGGGGCTGCTGAGTTTGCAACACTATGAGAAGCAGAAGGGGCATTATGAATAACGGCTGGAAAAGAATCCTGATATATTATCGGCATATTGCCATCTTCAGCAACAGAAGATGATCGATTTTTCTTAGAAGGAGGCTCATTAAAATCCCCGATGTCGGAGTCAGAGTCTGATGTACACGGCGCACGCCCATGCTTTCCTTGTCCTCTGACTACTTGAACAAGTAATTGATTTGAATGCATAATTGATTCATTCATTCGATTTAAAATAAAAGATATATCTACTGACTGACTACGTTCCGCTACTTCACAAGTAGGAGGCGATGCAACTTCCAAAGAAGTTTCTCGATTGGAAACCATTGTAGAATTTTCAACATTTTCAGCAGACATGGTTTTTCAAGAAAATAGTTGTTATGAAGTAACTAGTTAATAAACAAAACACTACTTAGCTGTTAAAATGATGGCAAAACCAAAGAGAGCAGCTACTGAAACCAACAGGCGAAGCCAAACACGCAGTGTCTTTTCACGACCGGTTAGCACAAGCACCAACACACAACTGGTTCACATGCGCCGCGACGCACTATCTCGTGCAGCTCCGCAGGGAGCAAGGCCGATGACGTAAGAGAATGAGAACCTTTCCTTGAAAATTGATCACACTCCTTTAAATTTTTGAATGTTTACAGTTTACTTCTTTCACAGCAATAAAAAATTCAAACCACAGCGCTAGTCGACAACTCTTTATTTGTTTTAATGATCAGGGATCTAAATATGCTTTCTAGAAGGATTTTTCGCGCTGATTTCATTGACCTTATCAGCCCTTTTTACGCCGGCCCTTAATGGCGCTAATTGTCCTAAGTGGTGTTAAAAGGACCGGCTTTAAAAGGGCCGGTGCTACATTGGCCAATTGTTGACAATTTTTGGTAAAGCAGAGGCGTTATTTTTGTAGCTCATGCTTTTGGAACCATTTACTTTCTCGCCATCAGAAAATTCATGTAGAATTGTGTCATTGCATTGTCAAAATCAGGTAATTTTTGAAGCTTTGAAAGCTGCATACTGCTGATACAATAGCTGAAAGATTGTCTTTCCAGCCTTCTGAGAACCATTATAGTGAAAAATTTTCTCGGAGCCCAACCATGATAAACCTTAAAGTAGAATCTAGATTCGAAAGAATGTTTAACACATGCTCTATAAATTTTACTTAAAAAATTAGTTGCATGACTTTCTTACGAGATACTGTATTCACAAAAATCAATCTCAAAATAGTGTTTTCTAACCTTCTGAGAAGCTATTATTTTGAAAATTTTTCTCTGGGTCGAGCCATGGTGAGCCCTGTAGTGGACTCTGGATATGAGAGAACGCTCAACACACTTTCTGTAAACTATGAATTAATTACTTAAAAGATTAGTAACATGGCTCTCTTATGTAACTCTTACTGTATTTGGAAGAATAATATCAAGATAGCGTTTGCCAGCCTTCTGAAGAACCTTCATTTTGAAAATTTCTCCTGGCTCTACCACGGTGAACCCTATAACTGACACTTGGTACGAGAGTGAGGTCTAGCATGAGGAAAATTTTTGATAGCCATGCTTAAGAAGCCAAAGGAATACATAGTGATCTGTGACAATAGAACAGCTTACTAACCAGGTAAATTCAGGTAAATTTAACCTTACACCCCCCCCCAACGAAAAAGTTCTCGTAACGTCCTTCCATACAAGTAAACTCGTGAATATGCCAAGAATTGTCTCATTGTTGGTATTTTTGATTTACTGTCCATTCATGGATGTGTTGTGAATGCACTAATGGCCATAATGAATTCATCTTGAAAATTATTCTTGCAATTGTCCTTGAAAACTCCTTTAATTTGCTTGCCAAAATCTTACACGAGTCCTGTATAAAATATTAGTAACAACAAAGCAGATTCTAAATGCATCTTCTTCTGTTTGATTTAACTCAAAGATTGCTCAAGAAGAAGTTTAGTAACTTTGATGAATCTAGCTTCTGTAAAAGCAATTAAAGTGTGGTACCCCATAGGACTCGTGCTATTCACAGGCTCGTGCTAGTGACCTATTAGCCTGTGAGCCTACAACCCACGCCTGGCACCCCCCTCCACCGCAGCCAAAGTTTATGTTTTCCCTAAACTTCAAAACATGCTGATTGTGAATATACAGGTTAAAATTGAGAAAATTCAGATGCAAGTCCTGTTTTTTGTTAGATTGAAAAATAGGTACTATGTACTGTACAAGCGCATTTTTGTCCTTGAGTCAGTAATCAAACTATTTTTCTTTCCAGTTCTAAATAGCACTATATTAACAAGTTTTTGCCCAAGTATGAAGCAGAATAGTTTTTAGTGTATAAAAAGTGACTAATTGTTACTCCATTCTTTTGTGCTTCTTCAGTATTGTAAGATACTATGACGTCATATTCTGCTATCTTGGAGAGCATAATGTACTGTTCACTTACAAAGCACGCTAGAGTACCAACATGATCGGGGGGGGGGGGGGGG
>WIPJ01067503.1:212899-228726 GCA_018155075.1 Cassiopea andromeda | reverse complement strand
GGGCTGGGGATTAACAAGAAGCTGAGGAATATCCTGGGAATTAGTAAGTTGAGGGTGTTAATTAAATGGGGGTCTGGGAGCGCAAACAACATGCATACTTCTGTGATCTGCCACACGGTAACACGAAGAAGAGTCATTTTGATTTATCTAATAAATTTCAGAAGAAGCCAAATATCATGCATGACTTCCTCCAAATAAATAATTTAAGGTTTACAATTAGCGCATGCAAAGAGTTGGAAAGACATCCAAAGGTTATAAATCGGAGGGGGATTGCCCTTCCTTGGCCCACAACTGTCACTTTTCTTGAAGGCATGGATGACCATTTACCTCCTAATCTAAGAAAGTCCATACAAGTGATCATGTCAGGGAGCAGTTATTCACTACCCACTTCTGAATAAGTTGAGTGCATTGTAAGCTCAATCGAACATGACATTTTCACAACAGTAACAATCAGAAAGTTGAGATTACAAAGCGCGTTCCTGCATCAGGTACTCTGTGTCATCTGTTCATAAGTCCTCAGCTAAATACAGATCGATATACTTGATCATACCCGAAGTTAAATATTTATCCTTGACTTGAATCCTTTGGTTACGTAATCAAAGACCAGTAACGAAATGGTTCCACTATCGCAGCTCAGAGGATAGTGATGCAAGAGCTAGATGTTAATGAAAGTAACAATTTGGAAGGGGGAGGCTTTCTCACGATGCTATTCTTGCCACGAGGTGGCAAACATCCATTTGATTGTCCTCTGAATCCTATTTACCTGACTACCATATATCAGCAGAATAAGCACAGTGATGAAAGTCATTCAGAACTCTTTCCTTAAAGAATTGATGCCAGAAAATTTTCCGATGGGATCAATTTGAAGTTGAAGATCTCTAACCTGCTACCAAATGGAGAAGGCCAAGGACTACTTGGATGGTCTGTAGTTACTTCAGAATCAAGAAGAAAGCCAGCTAGTTTGACCATGGTTGATTTCTATCCTTAAATTAATGAGCCTATAAGTACTGCATAGCTATGCCTTTAAACTGGTTAAACCTATGTTATCATTACTTTTGATCAAGGGGTTTCATGAAGGCATATCCTTACATTTTGAGCAGAACAGGTAGGTACAAATATGACATTGTCATTATCAGATCACTTATTCTGCTATACGTCTATATAATGATGCATGTAAAAAGATGAATGGGGAAGGTCTATTTGATAGGTTTTTCGAGTATCGATTGTTGCCCGATGGTTTTCTAACAGTGAAACTGCAGGGAAATAAGTACAGTTGTGCAGTGCATTGCCACAAGGCATTTCTTCAAGATCTTGGGAGAATGCTGCTGTAAAGGAAAGCCATGCTGAATTAAAGCAGCAAGTACGTTAGTGCTAATTACAACTGGAAAGAAAATAGTTTGATTACTGAATTAAGGACCAAAGTACAGTATAGAGTACCTATTTTTCAATCTAAAAAAGACAGGACTTGCATCTCAGTTTATTCAATGTTAGCAGGTATATTCACAATCAGCATGTTTTGAAGTAGAGGGAAAACATACACTTTGGCTGTGGTAGGGGGGGGGGTGCCAGGTGGGGAATTTTAGCTCATGGACGATGAGCTTTTCATATTGCATATCAATGATGTTGAGTCCAGATCTGTGTGCAAATGAAATCTGTTCGAATATCGATGAGGATGAAAAAGCTTAGATACTAGCAAAATTGAATATGTGATTAGAGGTTAATAGGAGATAGCACTGTACTGCGAAGATTTGGAGGTCAAACTTGAGACAGCTGATATTTTTTCCAATTACGTCAAGTTTTTGAGATACGAGTTTGGACAAGAATTGTTATCAACATTCTCTAGGGATATGTATTACCTCTACGTTTTGATAAAGTGCTTCTTCAAAGCGAGCATTTTATCTGCAATAGAGATTGTATATTACGCAGAAGCTAATCGTGGGTGAAAGCTCTTTTTATTGACTGCTTCCTGTGATGAGCAGCCACCATTTCTTATTTCAAACACTAGCAATAATCTACAAGAAACTCACATTCAACCAGCCTTGGAACGTTCTTAACTGATGCGATTATCCTGTTGGAATTGCTCTCCCTTTTCCGTACCTAAGGTTTAGGCCTAATTTTTTATTTTTCTTCAGGAGTTTTTTCACTTCTTTCTCATCTTCTGCACTCCAGTTTGTTTCAAGAAAGTTTTACTTACTACCTCCAGGGACTGCCAAGTGAACAGCTCAGGTGCAGTCAGATGTAGTCAAACATTGAGTCCTTTATCTGAGGCCCATCAAAAATTTCAACCTTAACCTGTTCCAAGCTCATCGTAGGAAGCTTCAGCTGAAGGACAGTAGAACCTCTGCCTTCTCTGCCCATTGCACTTTCAATGTTTTTCATAAGTCTCAGTTTAATGTGCAAGGGTGGAGTTAATATCTTGTTTGGTTCAAAAAGAGGGTGAGACTGAGCATTGAACAAACCAGGTTCCAACCCTTGCCTTGGCAGACATTCTTTTCTGAAATAGTATTGTTTATCAGCCTGACTAGTCCAGAAACATAGAAAGCATGGGTGCTTTTATACCTACTCAGTAGTCCTAAAACCAATCCAACAACCTTAAACTCTCAAGAAACCATTGTCATAGTAATTCAGATCGGACAAAACTGATCCATATTTCGTGGAATGGAGTTTGGCTTTGCTAAACACTAAATACTATCTAGGTGTACATAGAAACAGTTCAGTTTCAGCTTCTTAAAGTTAAGAACAGACAGTTTTGGTTTACATTTGAAGCTGCTCGAGTTTTCTTTATCTATATGAGAATAAGAATTGGGCTAGCGACAGCCCTATATTTCTTGAACTGAGTACTATTCAATGGTCAATGCATACACTTATCATATCTCAAAGTCTTGACCTGACTAATGAAAATGAATCATATATTTGGATTCAGTGAACCAAAAATTGCCCAGATTACTTGAAAACCTTTGACCTTTGAAACAAGTTTTTAAATCCAGGCCAGTGTAATTGAATAGAATAGTCAATGGTTTAACAGATCATGTCTTTAATACTAATGAGTCCATAAAAGGGGAATTAGCATCTAGAGAAGCCTTAATTAGAAAGAGCAATGGAAAGCCTTCAAAAAAACTCAAGGGGGCCAAAAACAGCTCCTTAATAAAGTTTAAAAACATCCTGTCACAAAGAAAACTGAGCATAGTCTGCAAAGCTCTTGTTGAAAGATATCTTGGCTATGATGATTTCATTTAGAGTGCTCTTTCCAGCACCAAGCTATTGTAGCTGCAGTAACTTCAAACAATTCCAAGGAGAAAGAATCCGTGAGGTCAAGAGCAAGACTGTTTCGTTTGATTTATCGTCGTCAGAAAACATGCAATTGGTAAAAATTAGTATTTCAACAAATCTTGACGTCAGAAAGTTTGTGATGTCGAAAACAGATGCACTACTATTTTTTTAGTTTGCCTCGGCGATATCTTGTGATGATATAGATTTGTACGTAGTTTTTGGTATGAAGTAGGTGGGCATCCGGGAGAGGGGGAATACCTGAATGCGGACAATGCCGGACAAAGGAGAGAGGTAGTTCTAAAAATTCACGTTTCTTCCAGATGTCCTTTGTAAATGGGCCCTTGTGATTTGTCACTTCCCAATATATATTTTAATAGGAGCTTTGATCTCAATTCAGTTCATTGTATTAAATTAATTTTGGTGGTATTCTAAATATATGCAAAGGACATTATTTAATAGCTATCTACGAATGAAATGGACAATTTCGGAGTCTCTAGCCACCATATTTGGAATAGTTGGATAGTTTAAACAAACTGCAGAATGAAAATGAACATATCAGGTTCAAAATGTCAGGGTCAAGACCCAAACCCTTGGCAAGTTGATTGAAATTGAAATGGATGCTAGTTGTCAAACCTTGAAAAATTTGACAAATTGGTATTTTATCCAAGAGGACAAAAGTATCTCGCAGTGAAGTTATTATTTGTGATACAGCTGATGCTCCAATGCTACTTAACTATAAGTACAAGGAAAACAAATGGCGTAAATAATCTGTTGGTACTACAGCACTTTACCACAGCACGAAAAAGAAGCAAAATTCTTTTCACATACTGAACGCTTTTTTCGTCCGACACTCATCAGAGTATAAAAACGTCGGATAGTGACCTAAAGGTTAACCGAAATATATTTCCTGATGCGGTTGCATGTGATAGGATGCGTCTAATTGGCCTCACCCCAAGAGAGGCCAATTAGGACCTATTACCCATTGTTTACTTGAAGAGTGCCAATGAGAAAACAAACTCTCTTTGTCTACACAAGACTGGGTTTGAGTCTTGATGTAAACAGATTCCAAAACACTTAAATGAAAAGACGATCTGGCTTGTGCAATGATCCAAAAATTATTGTCTGTATAAGTTGGGCGCATTCTGAATGCTTTACCGCACAACTCTTTGATGTCCATATTGAAATTTAGATTGTTATCAATTGTAAGGCCGAGTAGCTTCACTGGCTTATCCTCTGGAATTATTTTCCCATTCACATTTAGCAGCGGTGTAGCTTTTCCTTTATCTTTCTAAACCTTCAACATTAGCTCAAACCAAGTTTAGGAATCAGTTTCTTCCCATTATAAGGATCAATGATGGAACAAATGCATTATATTCAGCAGCAAGTTACTTTCCATTATTTTGAAAGGTATTGCCTCAAAATTTTTTTCTGGGGAGCCCCCAGACACCCAATTTTTGACTCGCTTACTTGTTGAAAGATTATTTTGCCATATTGGCCTCCTGTGCTTAAGTCGCCAAGAAGCATACAGAACGATCCTAGCTGCTATTGAAGTGTAAGTCTTTATTTGGCTTGGCTCAGACGTAGTTAGATATTCTTAAAAGATACCCTAGTTAGCCCTAGTACTATTTGATGACCCTAGGATAGCCCTTGACTTTAAAAAGGTTAGTGACCCCTGCCCTAGTCGTATGGTTGCTACTCTTGGAGAACAACTTTGTATTGTTGAATTGTGTTTGCAATAGTTTCAGTTGAAGCTTGTGTGAAATTCAGCGTTACTCTGAGTTGTTTTTCATCTATTCAAAATCTGATTACAGATATTTCCACAGAGTTTTAATTTTTTGCTATGAAATATTTCTTTTAAGATAAAGGACGTTTGCCATATTTATGAGCTTGGAGCTGGAACTAGTATGTCCCATTTATTGGATTGTTTCATCAATTCTATATCAATGAATCCAAGGTAGAGTACTGATAATTTTTCCAGTTTTTTGAAACCTATTCCTTTTTCATAGTTTGTTACTTCTGTTGAAATGAGACGTTCATCAATGTATTTTGTGTCTCTGCATGTTAGTCTAAAGGTCATTCATCGCAATTTCCAGGAAATCTTAACTGGAACTTTATACAGAAAGACTGTAAAATAGTCCTAACCATATTTGCACGATAGGGATATCACCTATGGAATCAATCATTGGTAGACTATTTTTGTTGCTAGTAGTAGATTGTCAATAGAACAAGTGGAAGTAATTGAGAAATTAATCAGTTTTTTGCATCTTTTCTGGCTCAATTTGTTCCCTTGCCCTCTCTGAATAATCCAGGATTCACTCTGTTGTATAAGTTTAAGCAATAAACCAATGAATCGCGCCATCCCCAACTGCAAAGTCAACTTTTGTTGACTAGGTTGTTCTATCTAGCTTGATTATTCCTATAAATGTGATACTCAGAACAGCGCTCTTCTTACCTTTCATAGGAGGAGTAGGGGGTGCATAAGTGCCCTTTTGAAATGTAACAACTTTCTTTCCAAATATTAGAGATCAGATACACCAGCTTAATAAGCAATGTTTGGTTGGAGGAGAGAGCTATGTATGTGATTGCAATAAATGCTATATCCTCTGCTGAGGAATGGAACAACAATTTTCCAAAAAGGAGCTTTGGAAGCCCACAGTTTTCTAAACTCGGTTCACTCGCCTATAGTTATGAATGTCTTGTTGCTCCTGCTGGTTATCCTTGCCTTACTGTTGTTCATTCGTCCCTGACTCAGAAGAATTACTTATTTCTTGACGCTTAGTCAGTGGTGGCACGTGCAATGGGGCTTGTGGTGCTCAGCCCCACGAAGAAAAGTTGAGTATATGTTTCCAATCAACTTTACATGTAATGGTTGTAATTGGTATCCGCTACCGCTCATATTTTTCATCCTTTCCATAGCCCAACAATGGTTTGTTAATTGCTTCTCTTCGTCTTGCCTCCTGCTGTTGTTATACTAGGAGGTGAAAAAGCTCGGTTCAATATTTGATGGTCGACCAATCAGGCTGAAGTTACATGGTAGCCTTTCGCCTTAATTTTGCCCTATGATTGGCTTATTACGCATAACCAGTACGTCATTTAGGGCCAGATGAAAGTAGCCCTCAAGAATTCAATTCAACATTTATTTGTAAATACTCAGGTAGTATCCAGCTCAACAGTATAATTTCAATTATTTGTGATGGCAGTTGAAGTTAATTTATTCCCTGTAGTTTTTGAGATGCCGTATTTCTCTGCCTTATAAGCCCACGGCTTATCTGTGTTGGTAAATTTTTTCGGTTGAGCCTATCTGCGGGGGTAAGGGCTTATCGGTGGCAAGCTTATTTGAGGTGCAAGGGACTGTTCAGTGAGAAAAGGATCAAAAATTCTTGGTTTGCAAACTTAGGGACGTTTCATAAAGTATCTACGACAAGGGGGCGGAGGGTATGTGGCTTTACTCAAAAAATTTTCATAGCCTCTATAAAAAGGACAGAAAAGCTCCATGACCCATTTTGAGAAGGCAAAAGTTTTTCGTCGCCCATGTCAAAGCTTCATAGCTTGCTTTTCAGCTGATAGCATTTAGTTATCTAGATGCCCTCTTTTGAATGTATGTTTTCATCATGTCATTAAAATTGTTGTCATAAATATCCTGAACCATTATTTACACTAATTCACCCTAATCTATTTTATCTAAATTTTTATCGATACGAAACAAACTCTGTTGTAGTTTGTGGTCACACAACCACTTTATGTTTTCATGAAGACACTCTCATGAGCAAGGTCATTATCACTATTTTTACTTTCACCACCACTGTCATTATCTCCCTCTTCACTGTCATCATCGTTACTGACTGTTGCACGAATCAAATGATCCTCTGTGCTGCTGGTACCATCCACAAAATTGCTATCATTTTCATTTTCTGAAACATCATTTTCCATTGCTGTTGCTGGTTTGTATCCTGCTTCAGCTTCCTTGTTCATTCACTGAAACAAGAGTTGTTGCAATATGTCCTTGAATGAAATGTGCCTTTGCGGGCTTTTTAGAATACAAAAGTACAAAGTAAATAGGGGACATTATTTTCATGCTTTCAAGGAAAAATGGAAACACCCACGGAAAGTGCAACCAGTTATGAAAGTTAATTTTCAGATTCTGAATGCTTATAACAACTTGAACTTTTACTTTTTAGTCAATGAAAGCATCATATAATTCTAAAACTTTTATTTGGATTTGCTCAAAAATTTTTCTGGCTCATTAAGAATCTGCAAACATTTTCGTGGCCCATTGAGAAGCAGTGAAAATGTTTGGTGTTCCCCGCCTATATCTTCCCCCCCCCTGTAGTAGATACTTTATGACACGTCCCTTATTTAAGCAGCTAGAGTAATATCATCTTTGACAACAATCTATGTATAAATTGCGTATAATAATTTCTTTCAGGAGAGCGCTCATACATACTCGCTTTAACCATTGTAAAAGTCAGTTGCACTCTCACTACCACTCCTTTCTGTCTAAAAAAAGTCCAGGTGGACATATGAAACTCTTGCCTCTGTTTCACCGTCACGTAAGAAAATCCAAATTTGAATCAGGAGAAATTGCGAGTGCGCAGTAGGATATGCAGATTTGTTCATCGAATAACAACATGTTGACTTGAACATCAGAGCGAAGCAGAAATCACGTACTTAGACGCGTGGATGAGCATTTTTCCCATATAACACAGAAAGAGGACGTGGAGTTAAGGTATTAAAACAGACAAGACGCTTTATGAAGCTGAACCCAAGCAAATGTATGTGAGAAACTGATATCGCAATGTAATACTTCTATTTTCGAAGCTTAAAAGAACACTCAATTTTTCGCAGCTACATTTACAGACTTGGTATCAAAATGACTGCCAAAACCTGAAGAATCAAATAAGTATTCAAATAAGAATCAAATAATTCTATCTTTAGCATTTTCAATGTAATAATGACACAATATCGACTTTTAGCCAACCCTTGTGATTTGCTTAAGATTTTCTTAAGATTCTGGCCATTTGAGCCTCATTTGTCTCATAAACTGTTCTTCAAGATTGTTGGAAACTTTGCACGGCAAAAGAACATGAGGATGGTTTTATATTGTAAATTATGTTCCCAATAAACGTGGTGCTCTCTTTCAAGCTGCTGAATGCACATAGTTTTTTGCCAAATAACTTTTGATTTCCAAAGATTGTTATATCCAACGTGCAATAATTTTTTTTCAATAGGATGATGCATTATATCATCGACCCAAACATTTTGCTGTTATGTTGCCAGTCCCACACACAATTGTTTCACGAGCCGCCACTGAGTTTAATACTTTTACACATAGTGTGACATGTAAAAGGCTACTTGTATGAATAGATTCTTTACTAAATTCTTGAATAACGTTTTGAGTGAATGAATTCTATATGAATAAATTCTTCCTTCATGTATTTCTCAGAAGGCTCGTACAATGCTCAGTTTAAACGTATCTTATGATCTTTCTGCAAGCTCCACAATTTGGATGCACAGTCAGCATGAATGACTCATTTTCCAGTTCATTTCATTCATTCCATTACATTTTCATATCATTCTTTTGTTTTTGGCAAAAAATTGAAGTGAAATGAGATTGAATCATAATAAGGTCAGTGAAATGAAAATAAATTGGAAATCAAATAGAACTGAAATGAAGATGACATGAAAATGAAAAGGAAAAGAAGACGGACAAAAATGTTGAGGTTTTGATGTTGTTTTTCCTCAGATTTAAGGCTTCTACTTGATTCCTCCTTTCTCTTTCAGACTGATTTTATTTATGGTAGGTTTAACTAGACAGTGATGGAATTCTTATCGTCAGATAAGTCAGGGAAACTTACAACTTGCAAATATAATTTTTATTCTGTAGGTCATGGAAAAGATTCAACTTCTTATCATGACTAAATTTTTTAATTTTTTCAGCTTACATTCAAAGTTTGTACTATCCTGAGTTTCATTTTTAGCTTTGTAAGTTGATCTATCTAAGGAAAATGCTAACTAGTTTTGGTATTTTGCCACCCTTAGTCAAAAAGAGTGTTGTCATCATGCTAGAAGTAGCGGCTGTCAGCAGTCAAGGGCCAAATCCTCATCTCTCAGGTCAGGGGAAGAGGCAGTTTTTCCAGTAACTGCCAGGGGAAAATGTAGGTTTGTATGAAAACATCAGGGATAATTGTATTTTTGTAGAATTTTCCTTGTACTATATTCAAAATGTTTGTTTAAATCATGTGGCCCAAATCACACCGTCATGGAAAATACCCAACTGCTGTAGGATCTATAAATCTGATGAATGGAACCCTTCACTACTAATCGTTGGTATTCTGTAGGGCCGAGGGCAGGAATTTTTTTAACCAAACCAGTGTCTGCTTGCTTACAATACAATTTTGACGAGTATTCTCTACATGTAAAATACACATATCCGAGAATGGAACTTGCCCTACTCTTCCACTTCCTTGGTACGTTAAAAGTTGAGATTCAACTCATTCATCTCTGCTAATTTTACCTCCATCAAGCTACGGTTTATGGGTATTAATATGTCGTCCGCATATCTTTCAAAGAATACAGCATCATCGCAAATTTTAACAACCAAGTGCTAGGGCTGATTGCGAACCCATAGCTAGTCATCAACCCGCTGGTATGCTGGTATGTGCGATCGTGTGTGGATCAGATAATGTTTTTTTGCTGCCAAGTGAGCCAACTTCATGAACGTTTGTTTGCCAAATGGATGCTGTTGAAATCAACCTGAGAACAGAAGGTATGCCGTTTCTTTATTAGTTTATTGATTGGCACATTAGTGCAGAGAGAAATGACGTCAGACTACTATCAGGATCTAAGGACATCATTGCTTGCTTTCCAGTGAGAGATGACCAATTGCCATTTTGCCTCTTTCTCGGCAATTCTATAGTACAACAAACCTGGCATGCTTTCTTCTATTTTCCCATCCACATATAGACTATTTAGGGCAATATTATTGCGTTCTTCTTTCAAGCAAAACTCCTTTATACTTTTTCTATTCGCAGTAATTTCCCTGAACTGAGATTGATGTCAATCAGTTTTTACTAGAAGATGACAGACTTCATCACACATATACCGGTCCCTCTTTCAAAGGGAACCATCAGAAGCTTGCTCTCTTTTTGGAATCACTGAGCAATTTCAGGCATTGTAGAAGCTTTTTGCTGAAGCAGTTCTTTACATATTTTAATTTCAATTTTACAATAGAGGCCAGGATGCAGTTCATTCTATTGATTCTTATAATGCTGTGCAGAGGAATTTGGTTAAAATGTGTAATTATGGTACGTTGGAGTACAACTTGATGCGTGATATAATTGTTAAGGGTATCTGAAAGAGCTCAATAAAGAAAAGGTTACTGCAAGAGTTTGATTGAGCTTTGAAAAGATGTATAGATATCTGCAGACCATTGTTTGCATTTAAGTGGCTGTGTCCCAGCTCTCTGGGTAACAACAATGTCTCTGATTGTGAGGATAGTTTTATTAATCTCCTTGAAAGCTATAAGGAAATGAGGTGCTGAAAGCTAATAGCAATCTGCTTCTTGCATTTCCATCTTCACTTCTTCACTGAAAGTCACAGACAGTACCTCATGAGCAAGGTGAAAATTGTCATGACAACATAAATATCATAAATTTAATGGAAACTAGGTATTAGAATTTTGGAATGAAACCATTATCGTATATCACTTCTGGATGCTGTATCATGATAATTCTGACAATAAGTTGAAGTAGAAATATATGAAGAACCAAAATCCCATAAATGTTGCATTATAGCTTTGGACACACTTCTTAGGACATAATTGAATTATGCAAGATTTGAGTTATGTTAATGAGTTTTTCAGAATATTTGCAGTATGAATCGTTGCATAAGCTAGTTTATGGAATAGAAGTTATATGAAATTCCAAATAAAATAGCAAAAGAAATAGAGCCAACTTCTATTGCACTGTAACCTTAAGATATTCGAAGGAAGTTTGTTATATGGCGACTGCTGATATGACTGACTACAAACGAGTGGCCTAACCGAGCAGAATGAAGGAATGTAACTAAAGGCGAATTGGTAGGAGGTCGGGGTTACTATACCTAACATTCTTCTCCACCTTATTAAAATGCTGTGTAATTAAATGCAAACATAACAAAGATAACATCAAAAGTATGAATCCCATAAAGCGTTCAAAGGGTTGTTAGTAAAACACCCTTCCATTATTCTTTGGTGAAGTTGAGTAGGTGGATATCTGCGATTTCACATTATTGCTTTATCTTCAGATTCCCGTTCGCTTGAGCATGATTCTTCTTCGACTTGCCACCGATCTTTCGTGTGAGATGGGCTTTTCTTCTTGAAATGCTGTGTGGCTTCGCAAGAGAGTATGGTGCGTTACTGTTTTTGTTCACTGAATCTTGGCTGGCATGTGCTTTCGACGGTGTTAGCAGATTATGATGAACCACCTGTCTTTTACTTGTCGAATCATTTTCTATTTGAAATTTAGCCCATTTGGTAACTTACTAAAAGCAGTCCATGGTCCATATCTGCGAGGTGATAGCTTTCTATTTTGACCGGTCTTAAAATATTTAGTTCGCAACCACACCTTCTCCCCTACGTAATAATCGTGAAAGGGTATGTTCTTGTTGTATTGCTTTTGCATTTTACTAACATTTCGAGTAACACGTTGATGTGCATCCGTCGGACGCATTTTGAGTTCCGCGGCATATTAATTTGGTTTCAGGATATCATTGTTGTTCGGGTAAGTGTTTTGATCAAAAAGAAGGTCCCGCGGCAAAACGGGCTGAGGACCAACAACTATCTCATAAGGTGTATGTTTTGTTGTAGAACTGTTACTTTTATTCAAGGCAAAGACGTCAGGTAGTAAAGAGCGCCAAAGTTTTTGCTGAGTGCCACTGTCAAGGGGAGTAGAGTCAGATACTTCACGAATATTGTGAATATTCCTTTCAGCAAATTGGTTTCCCTGACTGTAGTATGCTGATTAAAAGAAAAATTTCGTAGCAATACCATTTTTACACGAATAGATCTTCATCTATATTGAAATAAACTAAATGATCATCATAATACTTTAAGTACATCATAATGGTTTAGTCCAACATCATCAAGAAAAATTACAATAAATCTTAGGCTGTTCTACCAGGGGGTCGTCTTTAATTTATTTTCAGCTCATCAAATAAATTTTCAATTGCTTTTTGAAGAAACAGAGCGTGGGAAGTTCCCTAATGCTCAAGCGTTTTTCATTCCAGGTTTTTAGAGCTGAGTATGAAAATTCTTTCTAGGCATTCTCTAGATTATGCCTAGGAATCTGGATATTTTTGCAGAATCGTGTATTGTATCTGGATTAATGGGACCTTAGGTGGTGCTTGTTCAATAGATTTTCTAGAAATAGCTTTTTAAAGATCTCATAAACCATAACGGCACGATCAACTGTAATTAGCTGTTTAACTGCTAGTAATTAGGGTGTCTAGGTGTCTTTTATCCTTGACGTATGAATTATAGAAGCAACTCTGTCTTGGAGACGTTGAAGACATTTTACTTTTGAGTTTGATAAACTACCCAGATTACATCAGCATACCACATGTGAGTGTAATAGGACTGCTCTCCACTACCTTATAAGGTATTGTTAGTTAGCCTCTCTTTCGTTACCCGTCAACCTTCTATTGTTTCTATTGTTTGTGCATATGTATAAATAGTAGAATCGTCATGTGTAAGCTAGTTGGTTTTCGATTACAAAGATTAATGCAAACAGCTGCGTGTTTTTCAACTCAACTCTGCCACATGACCTTTAATTAGGGATCGATATACATTGTTTATTGAGGACGGAAAGAGAATACTTTTCAGTCTTCTTAGAGATTGAAAACCTCCACGAATTTTGTTGTGAACGGTCATGTACTGTCATTTCCAATTTAATCCTTCATCTACAACGATCCCTAGCGATTTGGTATTCGTCACTCGTTTTATATCAGAGACATTCAGTCTCAATGGTTGATGTAGCTCGATTTTATTTTGTTTGAGGATGCCCAATTATCATATAATCTGTTTTTTGAGATTTGCAGTTAATTTACGTATCTGCATCTATGTGGAGATATTTGACAATTCCATTTCGACCTTTTGGATCAGATTTCAACATTAGTAGATGCTACGGTGATATGATTATCATCAGCGTAGAGACCTGCTTTAGAGTCTATTAAGCATTGGTCAAAGTCATTGAAGTATATTATAAAGAAGAGGGGCCAAGCCATAAACCTTGCGGGATACCACAAGTTTCAGTTTTAGTCCCCGAATGGAAGCCATTTGCATCTCAGCACTTTTTCCTATTTTTGAGATATGATTGAATCCAGTCTCCAGCAATATCTCGAATGTTGTTTTTCCTCAACTTTCCTTTAAAAATGATGGCCTCTTCTGAGTCGAATACGTCTCACAAAGTTCCCTGATAGTTTGACTGTCAACATTTGACATAAGGCATCAACAACTTCTTTTGCTGATTGGTTTTGTAATGGTTCGGCTTCACAGTATTTTGAAAGCATTTCTCCTATCAACAAAATATACCGATATCCTGCATCATCTTGAGGCATTGCTGCCAAGTCAATTGAGAGAAGTTGCATTGGCGTGTCGGAGAGGAATAATGGAAAAAGTGGGGCTTTGCGCTCATGGGAATTATATTTGGTTCTTTTGCAAACTGAACTAGTAAATAAATGGCATTTAATGTAGGCATACATATTAGGCAAATTTGAGGTTTCTTATGGTACTCAGAAAATACAATTTTGCGTAATGATGAAGGTAGAACAGAGGGTCCAGCTTTTGTTAATATCTCATCTTCGATTCGTAATTGATTTGCAACGCGTTTTAATTTGCCTTCCTTGATGATATCGCCGGTGAGAACAATTCTCTTGTCTGGTCCGATTATTGGGTCATCGTTCTGCTCTTGATTCAACTGGGATCAAAACGAAAGGATTTGTATTTGAACAGAGGACAGCTTCTCCTCGAAAAAGTTTTCAAACTCCCCTTGGTTGGCTTGGACAGACATCGATTTAAGTCGAGAAAGAGCATCGGCTTTGGTATTCAATCGCAGTGGAAGGTATTGTATTGAATATTCATATTCTTCTAGCTCTGAGACCCATCTTGCAAACATTCAACGGGGGTCTTTGGTACGTCGAATGTGCACTAGAGGGTTGTGGTCTAAATTGAGGATGAACTCATTTCCTACCAAGTAAACATGCCATGTCCGAACTGATTGGAGGAGGGTGAAGGCTTCTTTGCTATGAGCTGACCAATGTTGCTGTGAAGAATTCAGCAGTGATGCCGAAAAGAAGACTGCAGGGTGAATAGTGCTGTCATACTGTTCTTGGGAAACTGCACCACCTATTGCGACATCACGACATCACTTGCATCAACTTCAACGATGAAAGGATCACCACAACACGGGAAAACTAGGATAGGTTGTGAACATACCTTGTTTTTTGAGCATTTGAAAGGCTGTATCGCAGTTGGCGTCCCGTTTTGATGTAACCTTATCACTTGAGATTCTATTGAGGGGCTTTGATATGTTTACAAAACCCTCAAGAAAATGTCTGTAGAAACCACCAAAACCAAATATCGCCTCAGATTTTTCTTTTTTGTTGGTCTGGAGAACTTGGGGATGACCTCTGTCAGACGATCTTGTGGCTTCATCCCATTAGCTATTAACTCATATCCTAAAAACTCTACTTGATCGCTTACAAAGATACATTTGGATGCCTTCAGGGATATACCTGCTGAACAGAGACGTAGGAAAACGTTAGTTGCCTTTCAACCCTTTAACTCTTCTAACATTCAATATAGTGAACGCTGAAGCTGCGAGGTCTTAAGAGAGAAAGAAGAACTTCATGTTTAACTTAAATCTGTCACGAATATGCAGTGAATGCCCTGGACGGTGTTCAACCAATCAAAATGCTCCATTTTAATCAATAGATTCCTCCTTAATCTGCGAAAACAATGGGATTGGACGCAGAATTTTTTCCAGCGTCCAGTCTTGGTTAGTGATTTAGCAACAGAACAGTTGTATGCAGTCAACGCTCGCAGCCGTAGTGTCTCACTTCCAAGTTCATGAAAGCAGTGGTGCTTGTTGTTGAAAAGGATGCAAAAGTATTTATGGAAGAATTGAAAGAGTATTCCATGGTTACACAATTTTCAGTAAGCAATCTATAATTGCACTTGTGTTCCATTTTTCCGGTAGTAGCAATCGTGAAGACGAGTGAAAGGCAAGTTAATCAGTAGTCTCTCTGGCCTAAGGCGTCTTAAGTCAGTATATTCATCGTATGGATCTCTCGCCTTGATTAGGGAGGGCACTTATTGGTGTTCCACAAATATAGACTCACTAATTCTTAAATTATAGGGATGTTTGGATTGGTTTATTGTTAATGGCTTAAGTGCCAATCCATCAAAATTAGAAAAAATTTTTTGGCCTAAAAATCATTAAATAAATCAATCACATTCACAAAGGTCATTCACAGTTGGTATATATATATATATATATATATATATATATATATATATATAT
>WIPJ01067503.1:176903-212656 GCA_018155075.1 Cassiopea andromeda | reverse complement strand
TATATATATATATATATATATATATATATATTAAAAGGGTCTTTTTATGTGTTGTCTTTGTATTATCCCTATCTAGAAGTTCCTCAAATTTCGATTCTTAGTTTCTACATAGACACCTCTATGCACACTTGTAAGTTCTATTACTTTTATTATTGGCAGTTTTGCTACAAAATAGCCAAGTCAGAAGGCATTAAGGAAAGTTCGATAGTACGGCTGCGCTTACCAGCAATTTTGACTTATCCTTTCCTAAATATGGTCTTAATCTACCAAATACATGTATTTTATGGTTGGCTTTGTTGCACATTCCATGCAGATTGGTGTCAAACTTAAGGGCCGTTATCAATGGTCTATCCTGGAAGTTTAGCATGTTCGCTTTGTGGAATCAGTTGTCCATTGATGTTTAGTATTGGAAAATTACCTCTTTCGCTTCCTGCATACCTTTCGTTGGTAAGAAATTAACAGACCTAAATTCAGATGTATGGTCCATGTTTACCTTTCTTTTTTATGATAATATTGCCGAAGTGATTTTTGTATTTAAACACAACTATATCAGCCTCCTTGTCTCTTATGTATCCTAATGTCCTCGAATGTAGGATGTAGACCTAGGGATTCTGTTTTGTCAGAACATTGGAGATAATAGTTTCAGCAATTACTTTATCATCTGGTATAATAATGTCGTCTTCAATGAGTACGATTTTCACCCCATTGGACTTCTTGTGGAAAACATAGGTTTTGACTAGTTACCCAAATGTTCTATCATTAACAATAGCTTTTATATCAACTGAATTGTAAAATTCTCGCTTCACTTTTGTGTTCATGCTGACAAACGGTTTTTTTGTTGCTTATATCTCTTAAGATCTTCTTCTTTTACAGCTTCATTTGCCCTTCTTTAGTCTATTTCTTTCCATAACTGCGCTTCTCATATCAGCTTTCACATGGAGCTTATTATTCCTTCTAACATTCTTTGCTCCAATAGTTCATGTTCATGTGCTACTTTCTTTATGGCCGAATGCAAAACTTGATAGTGAGCATGAGTCGTTTCACGAAGTTTAATATATACTGTGTCTGCCAAAAGTCTTGGAGCACTTCCTGTGATCTATGCTGTAGATGAACTACAAAATCCCCTCCCCCGTGCAACAATGTTGTTTGGAGGTGATAGGAATAACACTGGAGGGAGAAATGATGTCTTAATATGATGAAATGATGAAATAGCTAAGGGCTTGGTCAATCGATTCAACATTGTATGAAGGGGTAAGGGGGCCTCACAATTGTCATTTCTGCAGCGAAAATAGCACTGGGTAGAAAATTCCTAACACTGTATGGGTGTTCCAAGGACTTTTTATAGACATTGTAGGTTTCTTTAGAAATCTTCCTTCTGAAAATGTATATTTTTTCATCTCGTATGAAACTTAGTAAAAACAAAAAGCAAATAAGCAAACAGTTTAATGGACTACACGTGGTCATTGCGGGAAAGGACTTTTTGGTCAGTAAGTTCCTACTATAACCGGCAGTTACAATTTTTGTATTGGACTGCTTCATACTACGCTACTAGTACTAACACTTGGTGTTTGTACTTAGTAGCCACATGAATGAGGAAGCTAGACTTTGAGCTGGAAGATCATAAAGATAATGAAAGAGCACAATGACAGCTTATACACATATAATTTAGTATCAAATCGAATTTAATTCCACTGTCTCAACAATTACAGACATGTTGACTGGCACTTCATTTACTTTCACACACACAAGCTCACACATGCAAACAGACAAACACACAAACACAAGGTAGATAATACACAACATTGAAGTGCACAGTTGGTACTCTACTAGAAATTAGTTGTTCAGCGCTCGACAAAATAAAGCAACTGCACATTGAAAAAGGATATCCAACAGATGTTCTACTTTCTTGTATTAATCAAAATCTAGCCAACTTTGCAACAGAAGAAACTAAAATTACTCTGGAATGGCAATGTTTCATCAAAGTTTGAAAATGAAATTAATAAAGCCATTACACATTGTTTCTATGCCGTGAAGACCTGTGTTGTTTACAACACTAGAGTTATGCTACCATCTGCTAAAATAGATGGCGTTCCTACCACTCAAAAAAGTTGTATAGTTTATGAATTTTCCTGCCGTTGTGAAGCTTGGTAAGTAGGACGCACTACGCAAACAGTAGCAGACAGAATAAAGCATCACGTTCCCACGAGCATCAGGAAGAACAGTAATACCGTAAGAAAACAGCAACCTCGTATGCTTAGAAGAAAAATTCTAAAATTAATTGTGAGTCGGCCATAGGTTAACATCTTACAAATCTGAAGTGCCTCAAAACATATACCGACGATAATTTTTGGATTATTAGGCAAGCAAGATCGTCTTTTACTTTATGTGTCTTGGAATCTGTTTACATAAAGACTCAAAACCCAATCTTGTTCGTTTTTTCATTAGGACTCTTCAAATAAGCAATGGTTGATAGGTGTTAATTGGCCACTCTTTGGGTCAATTAGACGCATCCTATCACATGCACCTGTTTCTGGCTATATATTTCGGTTAGCCTTTCGATCACTATCCGACGTTTCATACTCTAATGAGTGTCGGACGGAAAAGCTTTTAAGTATTGCCGCTGGTTTTTGCTTTGGTTATATTGCAAGAAAGTTGGTTAGAGTCGGCCATGTTGCAAGAGAAATGGTGACAGTATTTTTCGTGATCTTTTGTGTTTTCTTTAGTAATAGTAGATGGTCAAATAGTCAGAGTGCCCTAGCCCCACCTTCACTTACAAATATCTTGGCAATTCTCTGCCTACAACCGCAGTCACAAGTTTATTTTCTGGTGTCATTTTTTTGGGTCTTAATTACCTTTGTAAGCAGATAAAGTGGAAAGTGGGTACTCTTTCTTATCACCTTTGTCTCCAACTGACTCTTTTTAACAATAAAATGTAATGTTTTTTCTTTGCATGAAATATGGTGCTTAAGCCAAATAGAGGAAGTGTGCCGGGGCCATGCTGATTTGAGTGGCTCCTTTGTAGAAGCTCCAGACCTCTGTTTGCATTCTAGCTCCTTTCATATTCCTTTCGAAAATATTATCTCAGTTATATTGAAAATTTCACAGCTTGTTTGTGGATTTTTTATACATTTGTAACTGCATATTAATTAAAACGTGATAGCTATTAAGCTCAACTAAAATGAAAATAATATAAAATCCGCGTCTCGAACATTCTTGGCATAGAGAGCCATGGAAGCATCATATTTCAAAATTTGCAATTTGCAAAATTTGCAACTTGGTAATCTACAATGACTTGGCCAATGCTCTGTTAAACTATTGAGACCTAAAGACGACACCAGCCGTACCTTTGGAGATTTTTGGAGCATTTTGGAGGTATTTGCTATGTTTCAATGCTTTGAAGAATAGTCTACCTAGACTTGACTGCGAGCCAGAGAGCCAGACACAGTCTTGAAAGAGCCATCTCTGGCTCACCAGCCATAGATTCCCAACCGCTGGTCTAAAGCGTTGGGTTAAAGTCATAAGGCCCTAAGACACACTTTGGTATGCCAAAATAAATCAAAGCATAAAGCAGATTTGCAGTGGTGCTTGCAAATCATTTCTAGGTGCTATTTTAATTACTGTGTATTTGATTTGGCAGGTTAGAGTCGGAATATGGTTATTTTATCCTTTTATCATCCTATTAAGTACTTGTGCGATGTTAGAATGCTGCAGACTTGAAGGACAAGGGAGAAAGATTCATGATGTGGCCTTAAAGCTCCTAGACAATGTGTTCAAAATATGAGCGGTCTATGATATCAACTTTGATAGCAACTAGAGTCGGATCTCGTGGTTTTGATACTTAATGATTCAAAACAAAATTAGGTGCATAAGAGCGAACATACTTAATGATAACACATATTGCAAATAATACCTATCTATTGATCTATAAATGCTATCTATTAGTTATACTGATGTTTCTAACTCTTTGATGAAGCACGAATGCCTCATACCTATTTTCATGTTTCTTCCTACGCACAAAATAGCACAATGTTGCCTACATCTATAAGGCCTTAAATATACTATCATTTAGTGGTCTAATCGTTTCCAAGCTAAGCTTAATTTGATTAAGATGCTCACCCCTAAAGAAAACACATAATTTTCTCAACGTCATGTAGACAGCATGATTGTAAAAGGGCTGGATGGACACTGGTTACGGCTTGAACTTTGTCGGGAATGTATATAATGAAGAATTCTGTTTTTCTATATTTATCTATATATGTTCGTTGGAGTTGTTTCAAAATGGCCAGAGGAAAAACAAAAAGGTGTGCAGATAAGAGACACAAAGAATGGAAAAGTTCATCCGTTTCTTAAGTTAATTTGAAATATCACCTTGGAGCTGGAAACGTTTTTAGCAAAGCTTTTGGCTCGTTGAAAACAGCAAAGCATCAATGCATCTGTTCAGACTGTTAAAAATATGCCTAAGAAAGATGAGTTTTACTAAGAGACTTCCAAATAACTGGCAACAACTGCCATCATTTTAAAAGGGGGATTCTTATTATTTTATTAGCATGTAGCTCTTTTTAACAAACCCCTTATGTCATTCTATAAGTCTTTGTTTAGAAAATGCTTGAGAAAGGTCTTAGTACTGCTAGTTTCTTATTTTTCTTCATTGTTAGTACTAATATTTTTTGTTTGGTTTCTTAGATTTAATTTGAGAAAACTCAAGCTACTGAGCTTACTGTTGCAAACTAGATTAGAACTTGTTGAAAACGCTATAGCGCTATAGTTACTTTTAAGTGATTGCTATCTAAGAGTTAAAGTAAAATGGTCTCTATTCTATCTATGTCATTCACAATGACATAATACTCCTAGCTTAGCCATTTTGATTTTGAAAGTTTCTTTGATTCTGGATGCCATTTGTAAAAAATATCCAGCTTTATGAATAAGAATGTAGCTAGTAATGAGTGTTAAAAACATTCCTCAAGCCAGGAGAAAAATGTCAATATGAGAATGCAAGTAATATGAGAATTCAACTTCGTACAGTTTCAGGGTCTGGTAGCAGACTTTGTTGAAACGTGACTCAGATTCAACTTGCTTGAACAGCGATCAAGCTCAAATTGCTGTATTGCAATGGAGCCACTCTGACAGAAGAACAAGCAATAAGAAGAAAGGGAGATAGAAAGGACCCCAGAGTTTTATTTAATTTTCAAGAAGAAGTTACACGCGTCCGAAATCATCTCTTGTCAAAGTATGGCCCTAGCAACATCCCGCCGTTTGATTCCAAATCAATGAAAGAAAATTGTGATGAAGTTGGTGTGAAGAAATTATTCCCAGCTCTTTTATCTGCCATGTCATCAGATGAACAATCTCAGAACAAAGAGCTACAAAATGAAAAGAAGTGTGTAGCAATAATAAATATATTAATATTTGCCAATCACAGAAGGCCAGCTAGTTTCAGAAGATTCTGTCAAATCAGTTCGTTCAATTTTGCAACTAGGAATCCCCACCTATAAGCTCTAAGTTGTCTAGCAGAAGTGCTACAATGTGTCATTCCCCTCGTAGTGCGGACACAGCCAAGAAATAAAGGGGCAATAAATACCCAACAATGTCCCACATGTCCCGAGGTGAAAAGGGTGGGATTCATTTTGACTGAAACATAATATGCTCTTTACAGAGAACCATGGTATGGTAGCTTACTGTATATAAGATAATTTTGCGGAACTGTGAATGTGTTGTGATAGTCATACAATGAACACTAAAATCCTGCACGGGTGTGACAACTCTTTTCACTTGTCCTGCTTTCTACATGGACTCGACATTTGCTCCATTTGCAAAGTTGAGCTATAAAATGTACTGAATAATTTGCCAGAATCCGCTTCAGATGCGGAAGAATTGCAAGCCTAAGAAGAGGAAGATGATTATGCCGCTGACACTGACGACGGCTACAATCCAGGTGAGCATGATGAGGCTACCCTTGCAGAATCTACTTCTCAATTACAGCAACAAATTTTCAGCTGGGGATTTGTTATAAATTCACAAAATTCACTTTGGTCAATACCTATGTTACTTGCCAAAATTCCCTGGGACACTTTGAAAACATTATGACAAACTATAGCCTTCATAGCATTTTAATCATTACGCCTTCTACGCACCCCCTTCTCCCTAAAACAATGTTGGTCTGTTCCTGAGGCACTTGGCGTTATTGTGCTCGAAAATTTTTTCCGTTACTGCATGTACCACCAACATTGTTCACGGGGAAGGGGGGACGAATGTTTCATCCAGATTAAAAATATGCAAAGTGTCCCATGACTTTTGGCGAGTATTTGATAAATATGAAAGTGGATAAAAGTTTATCCATAAAGGCCTACCTTTCCCGTGAGGTTCATTTGTCTTGTATTTGTCATACTTCAGTCAATTTGGCAGCAATATTTGTGCACTTGGATAGGGCCACATTCCCTCTCGCTGATATTATATATCTTTAGGATTTTGATCTCGAAAACATCTCTACTTCTTCTTCAGTGCAGGAAAGAGAAGCTTGTCTCTTTTGGATTTTGATCTCAAGAAGCATCCCTCAACAGAGCTCACTTGCAAGAATGACGGAACACCTTCCTTCATGCTATATTTAGTGCAGTTTGTCATTCCGATGAAAAACGTCAGAATCCGATTTGTGCCAGAAGGAATAGATAACAAATAGTGCAATATTTGGTTGTGCAACATTTTTCATAAATGTACTACTATGAAGTTTTTATCCATTTTTGCGTTTATAAGGGTGAGTATGTCGATTTGTGCTGATAATTAGCCATTTGATACCAAAGGGTTGGACAAAAATCGTTTGTAAAATATTGCATTGCACTTAGCGAAAGAGTAAAATCGAAGTAATTGAGGTCAACATCGGATGATGTTTCAAAAAACTCATACACATCAAAACAAAGCAGCCTTCTATTGAGTTCTGATCACTAGCAGCACATCTCGCCAAAATTCAAGTAGTAACCAGTGTCCAGTCCTTTTATAATCTTGCTGTCTACAGGACTGTGAGAAAATTGTTTGGTTACTTTAGGGGATTGATGCCAGAAGAAATATTTCAAGAAAGGATGAAACACAGTTATTTACTGATTAAAAAAAGCGCGCAAACAACTTGAGCATCTTGATCAAATTAAGCTTAATTTGGAAACGATTAGACCACTAAATGATAGTACATTTAAGGCAGTATAGATGTTGGCAACATTGTGCTATTTTGTGCGTAGAAAGCAGTGCTTCCAATTTGAAAAATAAAATTTCCTTCCAGCTTTGACAATATTTCCTTAAGTTTCCTTCCTAAAATTTCTAAATTTCCTTCCAATTTCCTTCCACCATGAGGCCAACAAAGTTATCCTAAAATTAGTTAACTCAGTGCGGCTCGTAACAGTGCATTGCAGAAGAATGTGAGAAGAGAGACGACGCATGTTGCAGTACTTGGGGTCGTATCTTTTGTAATATTTCATTTTTGTCATTTCAATTTCATTCTACCATTGAAGCTAGCTATCCAGTGTCCCTAACGTTGCAACATTTCTTGGTCGCAGTGTGAAAGGGGTTGGCATAGCTTGGCTGACTAAGTGCATATCTAACTGGTGGCCCTGACGTTGCAACACTTTCTGGATGCAGTGTGACAGGGGTCTGTTAGCATGCATGACTATTCTTGTCTAAAGTATGCATGACTAGCTGGTGGCCCTGACGTTGCAACACTTCTTGATTGCAGTGTGAAAGGGGTCTGCTAGCATGCCTAACTACCATAATCTGCACTATGCATAACTAGCTGGTGGCCCTGACGTTGCAACAATTCTTGGTTGCAGTGTGAAAGGGGTCTGCTAGCATGTATTACCTATTAACTACATCTAGACAAAACACAATTATGTACAATCAAGATGCAAGTGCCACCCTAGGGGTGGCCATGACTGCCAAAGTACCGCCCAAGTTTACCACATGCCAGGAAGGAGGGTGTACTAAGGCTGGACTATTTGCTAGTGCATGGAGAGGGAAATGCCCATTCGAATTACACCAGATGTCATTTCCTATTACATAACTGACTGGTAATAAACACAGAGGGATGGGGTTAGCCTAGGGCAATATCGAGGGACTGAGGTGCCTAGTAGGAAAGGATGGGACTCCCCTTAAGTTGAGCACATTGTTGTTCTTGAGGTGAAATGGAGCCTCTAGACTGTGACCAGAATGAACACCAACCATGTATCCAATGTTCTTTTTCAATTATCATCTTGACAGTATCCTTATGCTGTGATGCTATTTACAGAAGGAATTAGTTATTAACTTCAGTAATTGACATACTTCTGCAATAACTTGATTATTCTATTTCATCGCATTCTAGAAATGACTGAGCCATTACTGGTGTACTGTCCTGTTTAATGCATAATGTTGATAGTAGAATCTTTGGCAAGATTGAATGCAGAAATCAAACAATCCCCAGAGATAGCTTCCTTCTAGGGATTTGCACTGGGCTGGGTCAAGAGCTGACCCAGTATAAGCAGATGAGTTTGTAGTTAGTGGTGATATGCTGATAAATATAACAGTCATATAGAGGCTGCTTTGAAAGGTGTGAAGAAATGTCCTGTGTGCCCATCTTGCACAGCAGAGTACTTGTGGGGTTTGATGGAAAGAGGCTGGAGCTCCTGACTTTGCTGTTGGAATTAATATGTTCTTGAAGATGCAACTGCCATTCTTTACCTTGGCAAGGGACCTTAACTGTATGCCAAAACTGCTACGTTGTGGGTCATTGCGAAAACATTATAGAGGCGTAGATAAGATTCAACGACTGTGCATGAAATGAGGTGAAGAAACCAAGAATCAGAGGCTAGACTGATACATCCTGGGCAGTAACCATCAATCTTGAACAGATGTTGTAGACATTGGTAATTGAATGCATGCTTGTTGAAGTATATCATACTTTTTACCCAGATAGGATGGTTACGGTAGAATTTCTAAGTGTAGTCCTGTGCTAAGTGGCTTCTTTTTGCAAGATCAGTCAAAAGTAAATAATCTATTTGTGTGGATGTGCCTTACCAGAAGTAGAAACTCTCTATAACAGGACTGCAGTGCACAGGAACTTTTCACTCCCTGGTGGGGAGACCCGTTAAACTCTTTCCCCCTTGATTAGTTAGAATAGGGAAGTGTGGCATGCCATGCAAGGAACCTGCCTGTGTTGACATTAAAGGAATACTTGCTGCTAAGGGGGGACAACTGGCCTGTCCAAGAAAGGTGAAAAAGCACGAACTTCTGACAGTAATTAAAGCTGAGGCCTTGCACTTCACCTTACGCTGCCCATATATAATAAGATGTTTTAATGTAACGTGTACTGTCATAAAATGTACCATCATAAAATGTACCCTCATAACAATACTTTCATAACAAGTACTGACATAATGTGTACCATCACAATATAAAATCATTGCAAATTCAATAATATAGATGCATCATAATATATACTAGCACTTAAGATGGCATCTATGCTGCATTTGGTCTACCTACCAAAGACATACACACCCCCTGAAAATATATGTTTTATGGCCTATTCTGCTAGTAAGGAAGATCACTGCTTCATAACATGCTAGAGTCCTACAAAAAATGTGGAAATCCTGTACTAATTGATGGGTGGGGGGGGGTAAATGAGCCCTATTATATCATAACTTGGTAACCATTATGAATTATGTGATATGCATTTCTAGGTGGAAGTGACTCAACAGCTCTATTTAAATATATTAACTGTACTGCAATTCTTCTGATAACAGAAGGTGTGAGGATCATGAACCCTGAAATATGCAAATCAATTGTCCTGCCTAGAAATGACAGTAATTGACTAAATAGGTAGTAACAGGGGACTTCAGGTAGATGGTCAACATATTGGAGGCCGATCATGGTGAGCAGACAACTACTAGGGAGGGGGGGGGAGGTTCAACAGTATTCGGGAGCAAGAACAAAATTTGCTTTCTGGCTTTATTCTCCCATACAGATGGCATTTGTGGCGGCAATTGTGATATAAAAGATGTAAAAAACCCATGGAACCTTTAATGGCCTATCTAATTTGGTAACTAAATTGACCTCAATAAAATAGGAACCAGAAGAATTTTGGAACCTAGAACCTCTATGATGAAAAAGCATCATTCTTGTAATCCAGCGTCACCCTCTCTATGCCTCATTGATCTAAGCATCATTTTTTCTATACATTCTTATGCTGCTCATATTCATCGCAGTAACATGTGATCAAAGTACTAAATAACAACCTTGCAGTATGTGATAGCCTACCTAAAATGTGTATTTCAATTGATATTACTAGACCATAAACCAACAGACTCATTGACTTCATAACCTTTTGATGAACTAGCATAATTCTAATACAATTAATCTCTAAATGCTTCTTATACGACAGTGTACTACATTTGACATTAGATTTGTGTAGATTGACTCACCAATAGCAAAGAACTGACGCTGAGCACGCTGTCTACAGATCTGGCACGCAAGCAGAGGGTGGGGTACGAACGCAAAGCTTTTTATGCTGGCTACAATGGTGATAAAATTTGAGAAGCACGTTGGACAAAGCAATGGTGATGGGCAACGAAATACGGAAAAGACCTCTACTATTGGCAAAATTGGCTAAATGGTGAACACCATCCACTGACGATATCTAGGGAATTTTTGCATTCTGTAATTCACTAGACATAGGCGGGAACTTGAACTCCTGCTGGGATGGTACGATGAATGCGTCCTCCGGTAGGGCATATCAGGGTGATGTTAGTTTCAGCTTACATTGGTAACAGCTACGTTGGTAGGAAGGTGAATGGGATCCGATATCGCAGTGTGGACTATCCAATGACAACAAATACATGTGAATCCTCCATTTCCAACATTAGTTATCAACATTAGGCCATGTGTCAGACTACGAGTAGTACGACTGTTCGATCAGCCAATACAAAGGCACTATCGAAGAGTAACACTACTCCTGAGATTAATAACACCACTTTCCAAAACTTCTTTACAGCTTTCTGGAATATCCAGATTGTAACAGTTCCATCAAATCAGGTTGAAACTATCAGAGATTCCCTCATTAACTGTCCTGAGGAACTTTCTTTCTCTCTCTCTCTCTAGTACGCTTCTCCGTCTCCTATGAAGACATAGCGCACCGAGTCAGGTTTAGCCATGTGCTTTTATCTTGTGCCATCATTTCTAACTCTGCCTGTCTGTTTTTCCCACCACCATCTAAAACCACCACCTTTACTCTGTTCATGTCTTTTTCTACTGTTTCAACCCATGTTGTCTTCGTCCTTCCTCTTGGCTTTCTCACATATCTCTGGAATTCTCTTAGGGCCCTTTTTGCTGGTGTTTTCTCTGGTAATCTAGCCATGTGCCCATACCATGATTAATGCTAAGAGGAAGTAACACATGGACAATAGGGATTACTCACCTTCTGCATTAACCGCAGATACCCGCGTATCTGCCCAATTAAAATCGCCCTAAAATGACGCGTAAACAGCTCTCCGTGTTACGTGCATATCTTAAATAGTTTTAAATGATAATTTGTGTAAATTATGCTATGCTGTTGTTTAATTATTTTGATTTGAGCTTGACGCAGACACAAGAAGAAATTAAATATGTTTGAATATTGATGAACAAAACAAAAAAGTTGATTTTATTGCATTTTTTCATCAAAACAATTAAGCGAGATATTAAAAATATAAGAACGTACAATAAATAACAGAAGAAATCAGAGCAATAATAATTGTTTTTGATGTCAATGTACTTGTTTCAAAGCGATCTACAAATCTTGCAAGTAAGCTTTTTTTAGTTCTCGGGCCTCTTCATCTGTTGCATTTGCCTTCATTCTGGAAGCTAGATTTTACAATTCGAGCGGGAAGTTGTTGACAAAAACAACTCAAAACTATATTGTTTTCCTTTTTGTAGCGAATTTTCGAATGTCCTTAATATTCCTTAGATTTTACTCGAATTTCCTTCTTTTTCCTTCTAAATTCGATTTCCTTCTGAAGGTTGAGATTTCCTTAAAAAAGGAAATTTCCTTCCAAGATAAAGCACTTGTAGGAAGAAACATGAAAATAGGTATGAGGCATTAGTGCTTCATCAAAGAGTTAGAAATATCAGTATAACTAATAGATTGCATTTATAGATCAATAGATAGGTATTACTTGCAATACGTGTTATCATTAAGTATGTTCGCTCTTATGCACCTAATTTTGTTTTGAATCATTAAGTATCAAAACCACGAGATCCGACTCTAGCTCGATGAACACGTAGAGCACAATGTACAGGGTTCATGCGGTCAGGAAAAATCAGGAACAATCAGGAAAAAAGTATAGTTTTAAGGGAAGTCAGGAAAAGTCAGGAGAAGTCATGAAAAGTCAGGAAATGTTGCTAAAACATAAAAAAAAGTCAGGAAAAGTCAGGAGATTTTATCAGTAACATGAATTGTTTGCTACCCAATTTTTGAGTTATATCGATGTTCAACGGTCATTGGTCACGGTTAAAACATAAGCATAAAGCCTGAAATGCAAATACAGTCTGTAATTCCAAAATGTCATTTCCTAAATTGAGAGTGAAATTGAACCATACCGAATGCGAATCCGGACTGCAACTGCCATCTTACATGCATTGCTCTAAGGATTACATTTTAATTATCTGGTATGTAGCTGCAAGTTGCAAGTACCGCGGAGGGTATGGGGGTGTGACCTCCCAACAGATAAGAAAGCAATTTGTAGGGAAGTTGCATCCCTTCGCAAGGTAGCAATGATGCGGCAAAGAAGACACCAATTTTTATCGTATAGTGCAAAGGGGGCTTTTTCGGATATCTAAAGGACGTGTCTTTGAAAATTTCTCCTGGAGGCCAGCCCCCAGACCCCATGTTTACTCCTCCCCTGTTTCATAGCACAGTGCTTGAAGTTAGGGTCCACAATTGCTGTACCCTCCCTTTACAGACTATCCTTTTACTGGCATGCTTTCCATCAGGCAAATATAGGGCTTCCTGCATTTCCAAGAAGTTAGCACTTTCTATTTAAGTACCCTTTGAGTGCAGACAGAAGTCACTAAAATGAATACACATTTTTTCATAAGAGAGTGGTTTTATAAAGAAGTAGTACCCAGTTGCTCAAGAAGTTAAGACAGTTCCTTCCTGGATTTTTGAATTTTTTGAAGCCTAAGAAAGCTTGTAAGAGTGCATTTCTCGAGTTAGTTGAAATTGCTCGTTATTATCAGATTGAAAATTAGACGATTTTTCTTTTGAGAATATTGTACCGCCATTCATGTTCCACTATAGAGTATCATTTAAGACAGTGGTTCTCAATCTGTTTTACCCATGGACCCCTTTTCCCTTAATTTTGTTGTTGTAGACCCTACACAGCACTTATTCAGTTTTGAGAGCAGTTATAGTTAATGAGTTTACTATAGCTGATGAGGGGAAAACATGCAAGTCAATGAGATCCCTGGGGCTGATACTGATCAGCGAGTTTCTTTATATCTGGTTCTATCGATGTTAATGATAATCGAAGATCGCCTTTCTTTACAATATCCAGTCTGTTGCGAACTTTTGAGAGCAGATTCTAAGCACGACTAAGCTCCGCTTCAACAAAGTAAGGTCATGGAAAAGCTATAGCATAAAGCTGCGCTGTATCACATAGTAGTAGGTACTTCGTAGCGACATCGTTTCCCTTCCATATATTACATTCCTTATCCTTGAATGTATCACATAATAGTGCATTACTTTGCAATTCAATGAGAGTTTCCTTTAAAGAAGCATCTACGTCGGCAACATTAACCTCGAAAGGAATTGTCACCCAAGCTGGAATGTCCATCATGAGTAGGTCACTAAATCGCGTCTGCATGTCTTGTTACATGTTTTCCAAGTATTCACTATATAATACAAGGTCCTCATCGTTCACATTGCTTCTTATAGATGCCAAGCAAGGAAACTGTTCAAATGCACGACGCCTGATTTTATTTTTATACAACTGCAGTTTTCTCAGAAAGGCAACAATAACACCTTCGCTAGATATAAGATCAGTATCTTTCCCTTGGAGCTGTTTATTAAATGAATTTAGTTTCTCAAATATATCTGATAAGTAAATACATCACATTTTGTTGCAAGCAGCTGTTCTCCAAGTTGTGTGTTTGCAAGGAATGAGACAATATAGTCCCAGAGTAAAATAAAGCGCTGAAAGCAATTCCCTTTTGATAATCATCTCACCTCTGTATGTAATACAAGGCGCTCAAAATCCTCTTCATTTTTAATTAACATAATTCACGAAAAAGGCGGTCTCGGAGAGAATTGATTTGATATGGTTCACTATTTC
This sequence comes from Cassiopea andromeda, assembly GCA_018155075.1. Taxonomy (NCBI): domain Eukaryota; kingdom Metazoa; phylum Cnidaria; class Scyphozoa; order Rhizostomeae; family Cassiopeidae; genus Cassiopea; species Cassiopea andromeda. The sequence continues at coordinate 198,338 of WIPJ01067503.1, read as the reverse complement.
TTTCACAACATGGAGAGCATCATGTAGGTGTCCGCTCAATGTCTTTGCCACTAGGTATTGGCGGTGAATCACACAGTGAATGAAAAACACTCCGGGGATAGCCTTCTTCAAATATGCAATAAAACCTTTATATCTACCTTTCATTGATGGTGCACCATCAGTAGCACATGCACTTATGTTTGTAAACGGAACAGTGTTCTCCTTCAAATAAGCAGCTACGTCATTAAAAATTTTTTCACCTCTTGTGTCCGTTGTAAGACATCTTGCAAAGAGTATTTCCTCTCTGGGTCGTTCATCATCTTTATATCTCACATATGCTAATAGAATGGCGTCATTATCTCTTAAGGTAACTTCATCAAGTTGAAGTGCAAACTGCTTAACTTGCAATTTTGCTATTAGCTGCTTTTATACATCCTCTGCTATTTCATCAATGCGTCGAGACAGTGAAGAGTTGCTAAAGGGATATAATTAGTAGCTGAATTTGCATTCTGTTTCATAACTGATGAAATAGCTACAGACAAAGATGGTAATATTACTGTTTCACGGAAATTATGGGGTTTTCCAGCCTTTGCTATTATTTTGCTTATCTCCTAAGATGCCAGTAAACCGTCTTTCATTTTACTTGCTTTGCTATTGAGCACTTGAAACACTGTGCTCCTTCCTTTGAAATCACCTCTATGTTGCCTAAAGGACTCTACTGGCTAATTTGTCTTTTCTTCGTACTTCGTTTCTAAGTGAAAGGCACATTGGCTTCGTGACACTTTCTGGTGATGGAATAAATCCATTGGAAAACTATTCGAGAGAATAATGCCGACATGTCTTCTTACATAGAGCATGGATAGCATGTAAAATATTCAATTTAAAGTATACAGATCTTACTTTGTCTGGGTGGACTTCAATGTAAAACTTAAATTAACTAATTGCGTCATGTTGGCTTCTATAGACACTGAGAGTCGTTATAGTTGCTCAAGACTAAACATCTTTGCTTCATAAATAGTTTCAAAAGTTGGGACCTCACTAAGGAAGTTAGATATTTGCCTTAAGACTAAAAATTAAGCAATGCCGCCTGCTTCTTGAGAACAGATACAAATTTGCACCTTCGTTTGCTCTTAGCACTGACAGATGTTTCAGCAGCTAAATCGTAAGGAACTATAATAGCCAATGAGAAATAATTGCTCTTACACATCCTCTGCTTACGTTTACTTGATCCATATTGCAAGGGAAATTCCATTTGTTGTAGTAAAATTTGTCCTGAAGTGGAAGCTCTTCGTGGATCAACAAAATATCACTGTGGACCCCTAAATTGCTCAATTTTGCTTGTGGACCCCAGAAATATTTAATGGACCCCTGGGGCCATGTAGACCCCGGTTGAGAACCACTGACTTAAGTTTATAAATGTATGAGGCGGGTACTAGACAATGTCAGAGTGTAAGTTGAAGGTATGACTGGTTCAAATATCAGTTGTAGCGATTGAAGTTATTTGGCGTATCCATGATTGCAAAGAGTTTCTGGATTGTCAAAGTTTTCATAATTGCTTTCTTGATGGAGAAAACAGTTGAAGAGAGAGGCACCTTCTTTACCCAAATTGGCAAAATTTGCTTAATTAATTACTTCAAATAATGGATCAGTGGCATTATTTATAGTGCCAGATGGCCAGGAAAAGTATTATATATGCCTGATATGCAATCACGAAAAATAACTTTATTTTCAAGAAAAAAGTCAGGACAATGGGTATAAATCCTGAATGTATGAGCTTAATGATTTATGCATAATTTCCACCGAAATGAATAAGATCAGCGTGCACAACTTGTTGTGTGAGTAGTAAAAACCCTTATGCACACGTGACATTAGCCTAAATTTAGCTTCGAATGCAGTTTGTGGACGAATTCGCCTTCAACTATTGGTAGATACGGTAGGGAGAATTTGGTTTTGATCAACTGTATTAGCCAACGTTGAGCCCTTTGCTGTTTTTAGTAGATTGATCTGCACCCAGTGCCTCAGCTGCCTGTTTCACTAAAACATTAGTCGAAAAAAGATGTTTCCTTTTGAAACAATAGATTTAGTTATTGCCTGATCCATTTGCAGAGTAGTTGCTACCGTGTTTGACGATTTTGTCACATCTTAATCAATTTCACGCTTCTGAGACCCATTGCATACACTTTCTTCAGGGTTTACCCCTTTTGCACGCGCTCTTAGTTTTCATCTATAGTTATGGAAAAATTAGTTGACAAATTCAAGCTTTCTCTTGGTTTTTGCTTGTTCCCTCTTGAAAAGTAGCGTTTATCAGAAGGTGGACTGATAGGCGTTTGGCGCCCATTAGAAAACGGCGTTCATTACAGGAAATACGTTATGCATGTTTACTTCCTATGTTGTAAGATTTTGTCCTGTTCCTTGTCTTCATCTCTTTGTTAGAAATGCTGTACAATAGCATCAACAGTCCATGTTGTGTAGCGTATGGTAGTGATACAGATTAGTAGTTTGACCTGTGTGGTTTATATTACCAAACAGGAAAGTTGGACTTGCTGTCGATGGGCCATCCATACAAATTTTTTCTTTAACATTTCTTGAGAAATCCGAGTCAAATGAAGGTTAAACGCTTGAAAAATGCAATTCACGTAGGAGGTTTTGACAGAAGTACGAGACTACGAGACAAACTTGAGAAGTTACTCTCGGATGCCAAATACACGTCCCCCCTGCCTATAAATTTTTTCCATTTTTTCCATCCCCAGATCTTATTAGGACCTCCTCGCTTAATAATTTTAAGGACATTGATCTTTTTACAAGCCCGTCAGTTTATTTCCTATCTTTGTTAATACCATTTACAACCAATTTCCAAAGCAAAATAGCATGCTTCTGCATATCTGTCAGTTTTATGCTTTATGACAACCTGTTTTTATTCTTCCCGTCCTTGCATACTCATTTGTCACTCAAATTCCGTTACTCAAATTCCAACCCCCCAGTTTATTAAGTTTTGGAATTTTTTCTGACCCCCCTGTTTATTAGGAACCCCCGTTTATTTGGCTCTTGAGAGGAGAGAACTTTTTCTTTAGAAACCAAGAGCATTTTATCCTAACGGTGCGAAATGATCAAGGGCCAGTGAAATAATTTGAGTTCTCGAAGTGCTCGAATATTCATCATTCATTTTCATTTAAGCTAAAGTTTTCTCACGGACAGCCTCTTAGCACGATAAATAATATATGAACAATACAAAGAAGAAGAAAATCAAATAAAGATAAAGTAAAATTTCTTCTCTACTAAGGATCATGTTATGGCCCTGTAGGCTTAAAATACTTGAGTTATCGAGAGCTTGCTGTGTATGTAAACATCAATATATTGTTGCTGTATAGCAATGTCTTAACTACTTGCATCATTTTCCCCTAGCAAATTCTCAATTATTATTGTATTGGATCTCTCAAAGCCCAGTGAGTTGTGGAACACTCAAGAAGTCCTTATTAATGAGGTTTGCTATGCTTTTCTCTTTCCCAAAAAATGAAGTATTGCAAATGCCATTAGTAAGTTACCGAAAATTGTATATTGCACTTGAATTGCCCCCAGTCTAACAGTCTAATAGTCGTAAGATTTAAAAATCCAAGCGTTTTTTGGAAGAACCTAGTGTTTTCAACTCTCAGTTTGACCCAATTAACTGCTTGAAATTCATAGAATCAATATAAATTTTTCCTCAAACTTTAGCCTTCTTTATTTTCAGTTTCATTGCTTCCTTGAAAAGCAAAGTGGTATTGCAGTTATATCTTTCACGATTCCTAATTGCTGTTCTTTATCAGCTTGTTCTTTGACAGACTTCAGAGACTGACAGCATTCTAGAGCACAAAGTTGCAAGAGTCTGTAGGATAGGAAGATTGATTCCGCACATAATTGCTTTACAGCATCTAAATTTTTAGCGGTAGAATGCTCCTTCTTGGCAAGTGCTGTTAATGTTTCATTATCACTTCGGCGACTGCAACTCAGTGCCAGTGTTCTTATTTCAAGTCGTTTTTCGTGAATTTTCTTGGCTATAAAGTGTCACGGACACTGACTTATTATGTTACCATAATGCTTAAATTTTTCATATAATCTAGATTAACACATTAGTATCCAAGATCTTTCAAGAGGCATCGTGCAGATCACCTTGGTAAGCATTATTTTTGCATATTTTCTTAACCATTCATTTTCCATATGTTTGTTAGTGCGGATGACGCCTTTAGTTGTGTCAGCTACCTTGAGAAAATAATTCAAAAATAGTGCATTGCGTATCATTGCACAGTGTTATGGAAAATGACATGCTCTTTCCAGACCAAAGGGAGTGTATAGAATGAAATTTTTTCGCTGATGGTGCCTTAGCGAGCAAGGTCATTTGTTCTGCAAGGAAAAGGGGAGGTGTGCAGCCGTTTCCAGTTATGGTACAAGTGTGTTTTGTATGCCTCTATTTGTTCAATCTTAACTTTCACTCTTCCATGGTACCGACTAACCTCTCTATTAAGTTGGTATCATTTTTTACGATTTACAGCCGCTCTACTGCTTTTCAGTTAAAGTTATTGCAAATTTAGCTGCACAAGTTTTTTTCGTTTAATTTCAGTATTTTTTGTTTAATTAACGAATACTTGTTAGAAATCTATTCATTTTCGTACCTAGTGTAGCTGGAGAATTGAAGGAAAGATGCTGGCAAAGAATTGGAGTCAATCATGAGGTCTATTGATCTGCTTTTTCTATCTATCTATCTATCTATCTATCTATCTATCTATCTATCTATCTATCTATCTATCTATCTATCTATCTATCTATCTATCTATCTATCTATCTATCTATCTATCTATCTATCTATCTATCTATCTATCTATCTATCTATCTATCTATCTATCTATCTATCTATATATCTATCTATCTATATATCTATCTATCTATATATCTATCTATCTATCTATCCATTCATCCATTCATCGACCTTGATACGATAATGCTATATTTGCTAAAAAGTTTTGTAAGAAACTTTTCTTACACTAAAGTGTGTAGCTATTGAAGGATAGCAGTCTTGACCATATGAAGAAATTATTTGCTGCATTGGATTCTCAAGAAGGGCCCGGGAATAGATTGGTATCCGCTTGAATCCGCAAAAATTTTGTTATTGCTTGACCCAAATTTCAACGTTCGGTATAAAATTTATTGCATTGCAGAAAGTATTTCTGCAAGATTATTTAGAATACGGATAAAATGCATGAATTTATTTCCCAAAACAGTATTTGTAAAAATCGGCATGATCTATTTGCTAAAATTTGCTTAATTCATGGAATAACAAGAGGCAAAATTGTAATATAAAACTTTGCAAAGGTATATCTAGACTTGAACCATCATGTCCTCAGTACAAATTCTGACAATTGACAAGTGCTAGCCTGCCACCTGCATCTGTATCTACCAGCATTCTCCAAAAAATCAGTCTCCAGCTTTAGATTAAGTATGACAGGAGAGAAACCTGACGAAGAGAAAACAAGTGCTCCCTATTACAAGGAAAATCTTATTTCAAGAGTCATTTCAATTTTAGGATTATTGTTTTACTAAAACATTAAATCTTCAGGAAGAGAATTGGGTAGGAACAATTGCAATGCATCTGAAGTGAGTTGTTTATCACATGATAGAAATTAAGTCTTAATTATGTGTGTTTTGATTCACAGTTCTAACATTTTGAATTCTTATACTCATGGTAATGTGGGGCAATATGCGACACGGGGCGAAATGTGACACTTCTTTTCTCATAGTAGATTTTCAATTTGTTAGTCAGCTCAGTCTCTGCTACATAAAGCGACCTCATTTTTTCAGCTTTTCAACCGTTGTTCAATGATATAGCAAAATACTGATGTTAAACAGAGATTTTGCACTGGTCATGATTGAATGATTTAAAGCAGTAATTTTGCCAAACCTAATGAAACCTCCTTGAAATAGTTTGGGATTTTATCCATGTGGTGCAAAGTGAATGAAAAACAACCTTCAGTATCCGTTAATTGTAGATCGCTACCTATTACTCACAAACCAGCAGTATGATAAAACACAAAATTTTATACTCTATCTTTCATCTCTCGATTACATGGGGTAAATGCGACAATGACCTACATACGCCCAATTCTACCACAGGAAATCATTTTATATATTAGATAAGTTTTTGCCAACATTATTTAATAACGGTTATATTCAAAGATGCACTTATTTTTTAAATAATGCTCATTTAGTAAAATTTGTTTAAAGCTGTAGGGGGAAATGCTTCCCGCCCAGCCTCTGCTGCCATTTTTATATATAACGAATGCATGCTTCTTTTTAAGAGCTATAAACATAGAATATGAATTGTCTTGTTTTGTCACACATGCTTCCCTTTCGTGTGTCTGTTTCCTATTCAATGAGTGCTATTGTGAGAAAATAGAGGAAAATAAGCATTAAAGTATGTATCCATAGAAGAAAATCATACTGGAAAGAGATATCAGCTAATTTTACTCTATTTAAAAAGAATCAGACAAATTGTATGTGTAGGAAGTCCCTTTAATTTTAATACTATTTGACTCTGTTTACAAGATTTTATAGCACGAAACTGACTTTTAAGCCATTTTGCTTGTAAGACAATTATAATTCCAACTGTTGTTTACCACCAACAATGCATTGGGATGATTTACATCGATCATACGCGAGAGTTGACATTGAAAAAATTTGGGGAAGATTTGCTTGAATAGTGACAGGCTTTAACGTCTCCAAACCAAGGAAAGGGTTAATGTGTAACGTCTGTTCATACCAGGCCAGGAATCGCCTCTCCAAATACTATCTTGTGTGTCTTCCAAGGCCTTTAGTAGTCCAAATGTAATCCGCGAGCATGCTGATATCCCATCTACCTTTATACTGATCTTCCATTACTTTCAGGTCTTGATGAAACCTCTCAGATTGTTCATCACCATGGTCATCAAGATATATTAGGAAATTGATAGAGATGACTTAAGAGGAAAGGACCTTTTATGCTTATCTTACATCCAAGTTGTTGGTAGGACCTGAGAAGCCTTGACACTGATTGTTTGCTATTTTGCTTTCAGGGTCAAAACAGGCAAACTTAATTTTTGCTCTGTCTTCATAGCAGTATTAATCATCTAACAACTGTTCAATGTCACTTGCTATGCAATATCATTTTCTCCCCGACATTACGTCAAAGGATAAAGCAAGCGAAACTTGGCTGGAAAGGAAGGGCTATGGTAGGTAGGCTAGGTAAAGCAAAGTGTTGATAGAAACATGTATATAGATAGGTGGAGTAAAGGGCAAGATTTTTATGAACTGGCTTAAAACAGTGAAAAATGAATGTATGGAGAATGAGATGCATGTTTTTTATTTTATAAGAAAGTTTTTTGGCCCAGTGCTGAAGTTTTCTTAACTTTTTCTCGATTCCAGTATCAAAACTTTCTAAACGCTTTCATAACAAAATGTTTTTAGTTCCAATGTTTTGCACATGCACATTGAGGAAAGTAAAAAGCCCCATGTACACCTGAAATTTTGATAAATCTTAGTAACTACCATAAGCTGAAGTTTTAGTCGAAAGCCAATATAACATATATACCATTTTGTGCATAGCAATATTGCATTTGAAACACTTATAGACTTTCTTATCTCTCAAAAATCCAGTACTGAGCTTCTTTAACTTCTGGAACAGCCGAGTACTATTTTCTAATAAAACATTGTCTTACAAGTGAAAAAGTAGGTTTTGTGGCATTATTTATAGAACTATAATTGCGCGCAATTTTCTGCTGCTTCGTACCGAAATTTGCTAAGAGTCACAGAGGCTCAATGTCAATTTTGTTCTTAAATAGGTATAAGGTATAGGGGACTTCCTGCAAATAATAATTGTCCTGAGTCTTGTTAAAGAGGCTAGAATAGCTTGCATCTGTGTCTGGAATGCTTTTTGTAATATGGATACACACTTTAAAGCCAAAACTAATTTTCAGATTTTGTTAGGCCCCTCCTAAGAAGAGACATTGAAAATAATAGACTTGATTTTCCTACTCAATGCGAGAAACTAGCCCAGAAACATGTATTCTTTACCCAGTGACATTTTGGTCGAAAAAATATGGTCACCTGTATCATCTAAGCGATGAAAGAAGATGTTTCAAAAGTTTTAATACTTTGGCTATCTAGGGCCCAATGCCGATATTTAAACATTTCCCTTAAAAATACACCTTTTTGCTTGGAATTCAGCTCAAATTAATCACATGAGGCTGGTTCAGTGCACGTTAGAAATACAATTCAATTATCTACACGATGAAAGAATATTTTTCCGACAATCTTTATATTTTGGGAATCTGGTGCCCAATTTCTATATTTTGACACTTGGATCAAATTACACCTGTTTTGCTTGATTGAGTTCTTGTCCGAAGTGGAATTGAATTATCCACACGATGGAAAAAACGACAGCAAATGACAGTTTTGCACCAATGATTAACGGTCAATCATCCCAAAACAACAATTATATTTTTTCTAGCAAGCAAAATAATACTTTCTTAAAAATGTGCATTTTATTTTTGCACAACTTCAGAAAATTAGTTTCAATATGCTTTGTATGGGTTTTGATTGAACATTTGTTAGATCTTTGTTCGGCTTAATAAGCAAATATATACGGAAAAGGCGTAAAAAATCCTTTGTTGTCGATAAGTTACGCAAGTCTTGTTCATTAGAGATAACATTAAACATTACTGTTCTTCCAGTGTAGAAAAGACTGCTTAAGAAGATGTGTCGGAAATATAGTTTAATTTTAGATTTGATATCAATATGAAGTGGAATATTATAGATGCTTTTAGGTTCTTCCTGGACTTAACAGTACATCTTCCCTCTAAGCACACATCAGCGGCACATAAATATAAAATAGCTGTAACCAGGTTCGTGGCAGGCCACTTGCTAAGTGGTGGCATGAAGCTATTAACAACTAGATTTTGCCGACTTTGGAATCTAAGACAAATCACAAATCCGCTGAAGATATGATGAAAGCTTTGGAAGAGATTTTCTTAGAGTTTGCTCCACTTGAAGAAAAAAGGCGAAATGGGAGGACCAAGTGTGACACTAGGTGAAGAGCCTTGCTCTTAGAAAGCAATAGCAATCTAAATGGACATGATCACTGCAATTGAGGATTTTGGAACAAAGCAGTGTTTGTCCAAGTAAGATGCTCTGATAATGATTTTTGAGGTGTGCAATCGAGCATGGAGCTCTTCTAAGCTCACTGTCAATGGCGGCTGGTGCTATTGGGCATTGTTGGCAGTGCTCCACCAAATTTTTTCCGAAAGGCAGTTTTTATTTTGACTCATTAATGTCTAATAAATGTAGGGATGTTGCCAGTAATATCTACCGTGACAATTCTAAAAGGTGAAATGTGAATAGCTTTCTCTGCTTTTCATTTGTATTCGATACGAGAGATGAAACTGAGCTTGCAAGAGATGACCAATATGATTCAATTTCAATCACGATCTGCGCAACTAGGGTAAAGCTGATTTTACCTTTTCTGAGCAGCATAGAGTATATATACTGCTCTGCTCATGTGACTTCTGGCGAGCACTAACTAGTGGAATCTGTCGAAAAATGGGCAAGATATTTTCTACCCCTCCATCTGAATAGCTGCAGCAACAACCATATCAGTACTGATCACAACACAACTCAAGGTAATAGCTATTTTCATTGAAACTCTTAACATCCTTGTTGATAGATTGGATCTTGTGTGTTTTGTTGGTAGAGAATGACAAATATCTCAAAAAATCCTTAAAGCTTCTTACTTATTTTGGGTGTTTGTTGTAATCGAACTAAGTTCTGCTTAAAAATTATTTACAATCTCCCATTTTCTCCTTAAAATTTTTATTTTGTAAGTAAGAAAAGCGTGGGAGCTCTGATATGCCAAGTTCTCAATTGTCGTATCTCTAGACTGATTAGACAATGCTATCCAGGTTATAAATTTCGGATTGTATTATCTACCCCCTAAACGTGTTTCTATTTTTTCCCTCTTTATGGACTCTATTTCTACACTTCTACACTCCTCTGTAGTTTACTGTTATACGTGTCTGAGCTGCAATGTGCGTTACTACGGGAAAACTTCCCGTAACCGAGCCATACGCTGCATAGAACACATGGGAGTTACCAAAACATGTCTTAGAATCAACAACAATTCTTGCGCTGTTACAATCATTCGTCTACCACTGGTCACCTTGCATCCCCTGAGGACTTAAGTAGTATTAGTAGCTCCAGTAACAGCATAGATCTCTTAATTCATGAGAGTTTACTAATCCCTAGAGACCGTCCAACCCATAATTCCGAAACGTACACTATCCAACTTACGCTTTTTTAATTTGTCTAATTACCCATTAATTGAAAATTAAACGAAACTTACCTGCAAGTTGAAGTGTGACTGTAAATATATGAATCACCAAGCAGGAGTGAAGAAGTTGTATGCGAGACAGTGCCACGTATACGCTAATCAGACTAAAGTACAACAGCGTTTAAATCTCTTAAGAGTGAAGTGGTTTGGGTTGGGGTAGCACAGGTAGTCTCAGGGTGGGCATACAAATCCTTCACTCCTGGCTTGTGATTCATATAATTATAATCAAATTTCAACCTACAGGTAAGTCCCGTTTAGTTTTCAATTCTACTTCATCACCAGCCTACGTCACTGCGTACTTCTATGAGACTTTAGAGCAAGCATTGAAGCACTTGTTCTGGTGTAGCATGACAACATGAAATATCAATAATGAAACACACAATAGAAGCAAATAAGAAGACAAGTAGCTTACAAGAAATATGTAGTATAGGCAATTGGGCAATCTATTCCGTGAAAGCCTAGGCTTCGCTTATAAAGTTCATTATAGTAGAGTGTTCCTCTCATCCCTATTGTCAACAAGTAAGAGAGAATATACATGTAAAACAAGATGACCTGAATTCAGTATGCTGGAAATTTATTTCTTCATTTACAATATTACGTCCATATACACTGGCCATATGTTCTTAAAACACACAACAACAACTATTGATGATAAAGTGTATCGTAAGAAAGGCACTTAAATGTTTGAATATAATTTTGCACAATAAGGGCTTCCTTGCTTCATAATGGAAAAGTCATTAAAAACAAACTTTGTATCAGTGTCCACACATTGGTCGAATACTCCATGGCTTGGTATCTTTACAACATCACACTTCAGAACTTTCAAACTAAAGTTATAGCAGTAGTATACACAAGATGTTGCAAATTATTCGATAAAATGGTTATAAAGCAGTAAGGTAAATACCTTGTAGCATGGATGATGGGGTTTTATAGCACTATTGTTGTAGATAACCTCAGAAATTAGCAGGCAAGAAGACTGCTAGCTTAATATCCTATTATTAGACTAATGACACAATAGTATAACTAAGTGTTTGACAAGCAATTATATCTTCGTACCAGTATTTTTGCTTTGGTGCTAGCACAAGTCTTTCCTGTAAGATGGTATACTTGCTTGTCCATGTTCAACTGCAATAAAGAAAACTGAAAGATCTAAAGATACTTATTGAAAAGAAGACCAAATTCACAACAAGTTGTAAAAGACTGCTCCGGTCTGCAAAAAAGGACTGATATAGGTTCTTGCTGAAATGCAATGCAAAAACACAAATACATGTATTGAAACCAAGAGCATTATATGAAATATGCATAATCTTTCTAAGGTAGCAGTCCACATTTAAAATACATCGACTTTCTTGACTTTGCATACAAAACAGCCGAAAAAGACTTGACAATGAGCTGATGCAAGTAATTTGCTGCATTATGATACAAAATCACTAATTGGACCAATGTCCATGATAAGTGGTGCTGAATTGTCATCCTTCTTGATTAGCTTCATACCAAGGAAAAGGAAATAACCTTCATGCTATATATTAGCTTGAAATAATCTATGATAAAACTAGTCTCTTTTTGGGAGCTGTTCCTTGTCAGGTAAAACAGCATTTAATTTCAGTGCCACATGGCTGTCAAAATATATCAGATTATAAAGCATCCATAGCTGCAGTATGCTTGAAAGAATATTGGCACAGCTTCTTTATATGAAAGTTCTATAATCCTGACAACTGGGCTACATCAATTCAAAATCCATAGCGTGCAGTGATGAAAATGTTCATCAACAATTATGATGAAAATGTTGTCCTATCTGATGCATGCTTTTATTCATAAAACTCTATGGCTTTATCATGGTTGCTCCTAATTAAACTATAATATTAATGGTGCATAAACGTTTGAACATGACAGGGGATGATAACCATCAGTCTAATGTAAGCAATAATAGAACAAAGCTGGACACAAGACTCAGTTATTATTTATATGCAAAAAACGTGTGAAATACGGTTTGAGATATTTCACACCATCTACTCAGATAGCCAATGGGCATACCAACAAAAGCAATAATTTTAAACAAGACTTAAAACTTATAGCTGATTATTTGGATTATAAATAACAACACAGTTTAACTATCTTGTTGAAAATCTTAATACACCAATAAAGCCATATGGCTTTCAAAACATTCTGTAAAATTGGATATCAACGTGAGTAAGATCTATTTGGTGTAAAGTTTTCAGTTACAGAAACATACAAGCAAACCTCTCTTGAATGAGACATAACTGGCAGGACAGCATAGTAGGCTTGAAACATCCTCCAATGTAATCATATCTTGTACTAACTGCTGCGATCAAATAATACAGAGGAAAGATATCATATTGAAGTGTGCATACTACTCTATCATATCTTGGCTATATTACTAAAGATAAAGCAGAAACCTTTTTCGCTTGACCCTATAGAACTATGTGCTGTTTTGAACAGGGTTCTCATATAATATACCTAAAACAACAAAAGACTGCAGTTGGTGAACATATGCAGTCTGTGAGGTCTACAACCATTCAATTAACTCAGCACGCAGTTTGCTATGCCATATTGAGTAATATAATTACAAGAAACATATCCAAATTGTCTTTTGCCCTCTGTATGTTTTCGTCATATGGAAGGTCCTGCTCAGTTTTAGTATATAAGTGATGTCTAAGAAGAACTCCAGTGCAATACAATAACTTCTCATTGGTCATAAATGTTTAAGAGAATGTCAAATATTCTTTATTATGATACCCATCAAGCAGTAATTTCTTCATTTGTCGTCTTTTTCACGCTTCTTGGCAAGTGCATTAATATCCAACCTCAGTAAAGAGTAGTAGAAACAGCAGCAAATAGAAGCATGATTTTTGTTTCTTAACAACGGCTCTGCATTCGTATAGCTCCAAAAGTTAACCCACCTTCTTCTGTAAGGAACAGTCAATAAAATTTGTGCGCTGCTATTGAATACACCATTTCAATGTGTCTGGCCTCTTTTGCATGTAAGAGCCCTGGGCGAGTTTGGGGTGGAAAGTACGAAGAAATGATCAAAGATTATAGAGTTGTGATAGTGTCTGATGTGGAAGATCTATATTGGCTTTGATAATTATTTACTCGTTCATTCGATTTTGTAGTCTGTTATCACAGGAACAGATTTTTTAACAGCTTTCATAGGTACTTTGCTCTGGCAGGCTACATTGCAGCAGCTTGTTCTTTGAACAGTGCAACAGAATAATGCCTTTACTGCTCTAAAGATGGTAAATGGAAACTGTGCCGTACATGGATGAAGAAACAGTAGATATCGCATAAAATTGTCTGAAAAAGTAAATTGCAAAGATCACGTTGGGCAAACAAACAGGCCATGCCCATGTACACTACCATTTAGGCTGTTTCAATTCCCTAGTATTCAGAGAAACTTGGATAGTAGGAAGCATTGGATCAAACGTATCAAGAGAACAACCAGTAGAAATTCCAATTGGAAACCAGTCCAGAGCGATATGGTATACTCCAAACATTTTTTTGATGGAAATCCAACCAATGAAAACCCATTTCAAATGTTGAATGTGGGCTATGAAAAATCAGTAGCATGCATTAGGCGTGAATTGATAGGAATGGATATCACAGCAACCCCATTGATTCAGAAAATAACTTCTAGATGAAATGGAGTGTGTTAGTAACCAGCTCCCCAATGACCAATCTTACTCTTTGTCAGGAGATCCTTGTGCTGCTTGTTTTGACAATAATAGTGTAATTGCTTCATTGCCACAAACAAAATAAGAATTTAGCAAAGAAACAATGGACTTAGAGATGAGCTAAACGTACTCAGTGAAAGGATGAAAAGTCTAAAAGTCAAAGAAGCTCAATCCAAAAGCCATTCAGATGTACATCAATTGCAAGTGAGAAGCAAATGAAATTCTTCACTGGCATGCAGAATTTTTTTATTTTCAATGCCCTTTATGGTGTCCTGAAGCGTTCCATACCAAAGTTGACATCTTGTAGAGGTAGTAAGCAAGTCTACAGCGCAATGATTAAAAAAGGGAATAAAGCATGTTTCAGCAAAATTTGTGTAAAGGATAACTTGCTCCTGTTGTTTCTGAGGGCAATATTTCCGTAATCTTTGTTACCTTTGGGAGACTTTTAGGAAAGACATTATCTAATGCATCGGTATTCTGGTTGCCTAAAGATACATTCCTTTCAAATTTGCTATCAATGTTTCACTGTTAACATAAAAAGACAAGAAGCATTATTGACTGCACCAAAGTATTCATTGAAAGACCAAAGTCTTTGGACATCCAGGCTGCCACATGGTCTGAACATAAAAATCTTTACCACAGCACGAAAAAGCAGCAACATTCTTTTCACATACTGAACGCTTTTCTTGTCTGATACTCACCAGAGTATGAAAACGTCGGATAGTGAGCTACAGGTTAACCGAAATATATATCAAGATGCGGTTACTTGTGATAGTATGCGTCTAATTGGCCCCAAGTGTGACCAGTTAGAACCTATTAATCATTGTTTACTTGTAGAGTCCCAATGAGAAAACAAACTCTTTTGTCTACACAAGACTGGGTTTTGAGTCTTGATGTAAACAGATTCCAAAACACTTAAATGAAAAGATGATCTTGCATGCCACATGATTCGTCTCTATATGTTGTGGCGCATTCTGGACAGGAAATTAGGTGTTGTCCTATCGCCGACTCACAATTAATTTTAGACTTGTTGCTTTTACATGTCAGAGGTGGCTGCTCTGTTGCGGCAAAACTGTAGACAAAAGAGTTTGTTTTCTCATTGGGACTCGTCAAGTAAACAATGGTTAATAGGTCCTAATTGGTCACACTTGGGGCCAGTTAGACTAATCCTATAGCCGCATCTGGATATATGTTTTGGTTAACCTTTAGGTCACTATCCGACATTTTCATACTCTGATGAGTGTCGGACGAAAAAAGCTTTCAGTATGTGAAAAGAATGTTGCCGCTTTTTCGTACTATATTAAAGTTTTGCATTTCCAAAAGACTATTTAAATATAGAAAAACATAATACTTTCAAATTTCTAGTTGCTATCTCTCCAGCAGGATATATATTTTTTGTCTGATTGTTATGGTGGATGTGCAACAGAAAGATTTAGTTGAGAAAAAAGTGGCTTTTATGAAAATGTTGAATATGGTGATGAGATGATGGCAGACAGGGGCTTCCAAATGCAAGAAGATCTTAGAGTCAAGTCACAAATGATATGATCTGAATGTAGAAAGACCAAAGAAATTGCAAACTTCAGAATTCATGTGGAAAGGGCTATAAACAAGATGAAAAGTTTTAGTATTTTAAAGGACACATTCCCGTTGGCATTGCTACGTTAAGTCATGTGCAGCCCTTTGTAATTTGCCTGCAAGTAAAAACTATCATTAAGAAAGTGAAAATGATCGCAGCTGTGTTATTAGTTAGTGTTGTTTCATTTTCAAAATGGCAATGTTACAATTTCAGACCCATTCTAACAGTAACCTTAATTCTAAACAAGGCAGCAGCTACATGGTTTCAAGTTTGTGCAATGCCAGCCATATGGGTGCCGTGTGCCTTCATAACTTTGCCAGATTCCTTTGATAAACGCATCCAAAGCTTGGGAGGTGCATTATATATTCTCTAGGACTGCCTGGATATAGATTTCAGAAAAGATACACTACTTGTATCAGATATTGGATGGTATCTTAATGGAGTAAGCCAATCATTTGAATAATAACTATAGTCTTTTGAAAGCTTGTAGTCACTCAAGCCATGGCTCATTAGCTTACTTGGGTGGAACGAAAAGAAGTTGAAAACATGAGGATAGAGAGTCTTATGCCAAAATCTGACGCCTTCATCCTCAAGCACCCAGCCACGAACAAGAGACATAGGATACGGCAAAAGTATACCTTCGACTCGCAGCTGTAATCCATAATCTTCTGCTACCTCTGCTTGAATTTCTTGAGCCGTTCTTAATACAGCACATCATTCTCAGCTGCTACAAATACTATTGCAACGATTTCCTCTTTTTGCCGCTAACCTTCAATGCGCGAAGGCGAAGAAAAGTTTTTAGCTCCCCAACTTTCATCTTAGAACTGACATCAAAATCCATTGCATTCTTGTTATTGCAAAGAAGACAAAATTTTGCAGCCTGCCAGAGCAACGTACTTATGAAAGCTTTTAAAAAATCTGTTCCCGTGATAACAGACTACAAAATCGAGTGAACGAGTAAATAATTATCAAAGCCAATATAGATCTTCCACATCGGGCACTGTCAAAACATTCTAAGCTTTGATCGTTTCTTCGTACTTCCCACCCTCAAACTCGCCCCGGGCTCCTACATGCAATGAAGCCAGAAACATTGAACTGGTTTATTTCCCCATCAGTACTCATTCAAGAATAAACAAATAACGAAAGTCTCTCAGATTGTGACACCTATATGAGGAGTTCACAAGTTTAAGCACTATAGTAAATCTCTAGCATGACATTGTTAGACCTATTTAGAGCATAGGATCAGCAGATCCTTCATTGGTAGCAGGAAATGCATGATTGGGAGGTAATTGTAACGTCATCTTCATTAGGAAATCTGTGGCTAACGTCATTCACATCTTGACGCTTGTAGAGAATGATAGGATTCTTATAGTGAACTTTATAATATATAAAAATAAGAACTCATTAGCTAGTAATTTGATGACATAAGCAATAGCTCAATGTTATGAATTGACAGCACTGTAGACTCTTGTCAACAGATTACTATAATTTGCATATTCTACTATATATGGACTTATACCCTCTATGCTATTGTATTTTATACTCTAATGCTCGTATCAATGAATTCTTCTACTATGGATTATGTAAAAGTAATGATGTATGTGCATCTTCTAATGCCGTGTATATGTATGTTATAATGCTGGTGTATATGCACCCTCTGATGCTTATTCATATATGCATCATATATTCATATACATTCATATATTCATATATGTATCATTTGATGTTAACATTCCTTCATTCTTATAGATTTTCTTACAGGAAAAATTTTTCCCTGTAGCGTTGCATTTTATTATGCCAGTGATTTGTATTCAATGGTGCATGTAGAATTTCAATCTGTGATGTATGCACATACACATTCTAAAATGCATGTAGATTTACACTTTGTGATGGATATAAATTTTTATCCTGTGATATATCTATATCACATACTAAGCTTCATGAAGACATGTATTTTGTGGTGCATGTAGCTGATACTCTATATGAAATATATATTTTCATACTGAGATTTAGGAAGATTTGCATACCGAGAAGCAAATATATTTGTATACCGAGATGTGGGTAGATTTGCATACTAAGATGTAGATGTGGGTAGATTTGCATACTAAGATGTAGATGTGGGTAGATTTGCATACTAAGATGTAGATAAATTTGCGTATGCTTCTACTGAAGCTGACATGGCAGCTTCATTGGTAAGATATGCTTGAATTCATACTGGTGATGAGTGGGAGGTGTTTGTTAAGCCCATTAAAATCAGTAAATGTAGAATACAAATGACTAGGTATCAATAAATTCTACAGTGGATTGAACGTTGTGGAATCGTATGCGGCTCCATTCCTCGACTGCTTAGAGCATTCAGCAACGTAAGATGCACCTACACGGCAAAGATCAAAGAAGCAGAAAAATTTCTATATTTCTTTGCTACATCTTTCCAATTGTATAACTGATCCAAACCAATCACGAAAGTATGGAAATATATAACTTTCTCACAACATAGTTCTGAAACATGCTGACATATGCTGCAATATGGCGTCTGGTAAGGACAAGGTTGATACAACTGATTGGCAAATGCGCGGCACTGTCTCATACAACTACGTAATGACGCAGGCTGGTGATGAATCTTACCATGGACTTCATGGTCTACACTTTCCATTGTTTTGGTTTTTTATTTAGCCTTTAGTTGGCTTTCCCTAGGTTCCCCATGTTTATTTTGTTTACCATTTACTGTTGTATACATTTTGATTTCGTGTTCATCTATTACACTGATGATGGATCCCTGGAATTAGGGTAAGAAACGTCTAGACTTTTCTCATTTCATGGTAATGTCTAAATAATTCTGTCAATAATGCAACCATGTCTCGAATTCTCGTCGTCTTCATTCTGCGATTTATTGGAAAACTACGCTTCCCTCAAACCGAATCTATGCCATAAGCATGTCCGCAAACACGGATGGGGTTATACAATGAAACTCTGTCTACAAGTCATACTTAACAACCAGAACTAACATTCCAAATTTCTCGCCTTCTTACTTTATGAATTGTCTGCCTAATTTCCAGCCATACGTTAACAATATACACGCTTTTTCTCTGTATCTCTTCAATTCTTTGTTCTTTCCACGTATTGGGTGTCACTTAGTCCCAGTTGTGTGTCCATTTATTTTATGTTTCCTCTGACGTTCGCCCATGCACTTTAGTTTGATGTTCCCTTCCACATTCTCCACCCCCATGTCCAGTCAATCGTCTTCTGTGGACAGTTCCGGTGTCTCGATTCTTCCCTTGTACTTAGTTCCCCTAGTTTTCTTCCCTTTCCTACTGATGATCACTCTAGTGTCGAGTGGAAACACTCAGTTTTGGCATGTTTATGTCGCTGATAGATTAAAGCTTAGGTTTTTGTCACCGTTCATGGATTACAGCTTTTGTCGCTTATGTTGCTCATGGATTAAAGTTTGTCACTCAAGTCGCACTGAAACATCTCACCTGTTGTCTTCGTCTAATTACTACAAAACTAATTTCAAAGAAAACACACAATTGGGGAAGAAGGTAGAAGAGAGGTTTGGTGGTGGAACCCTTAAGAAACATTTTTAGAGGCATGCCCTTTTTTTCTAGGGATGTGACCAATACCCTTTCTAGCGTCATAGTGGTACCAGAAAAGAGCAAAGGAAAGTGACAAAACTTTTGCCAAAAGAAATTGGAAGCTTTATCGAATTACTAACAGAATTTCAGGTTAGAAGATGACGCCCCATACCTCTCCTGTTGCTGCAGGCCTCTAGTTTGGCTCAAATCATCGACCTCTTGCACAATAGGGAAGCCCAATAGCCACTATTACGGACATCGCAAGAACCATTTGGTTTGGGGGGGTGTAGAGTTGAATTTTCCTGAAATTACCTTGTTTGTAAGCGGTTCTAATGCCACCGATCACCGTTCATTCCATCTTCTTAAAGCAATGTTTTTGGCTATTTGCAGGAGGGCGAGCACGGCCATTGAAAGCTTTCGATTTGCTTGACATGCTCTCGCATCTATTGTAGGCCCAACATGGTTGGGCTCGGAGAAAGAAGTTTTCAAAAGAGATGTTCTCAGAAGGCTGGAAAAAGCTGTTTTGAGATTGATTTTTGCAATTAAAGTATTTCATATGAGAGTCAATTTTCTAGTTTTGTAAGGCGAATTTTCAGAAAGTGTGTTAGACATTCGCTCGTATCCAGAGTCTGCTATAGGGCCTATGTTTTGGGCCAAAAGAATAAACTTTCAAAATATAGGTTTTCAGAAGGCTAGAAAAAGCTATTTTGATATTGGTTTTTTGTAAGCACTCTAAGTATTTCTTTTAACTATACGTTCTTTCAACTGTTCTACAAGCTGTACTTAGCCTACAACTCTTCATAAATTACCTTATTTTGATAATTTTAATGATCCAATTTTACCTGAATTTTCTCAAGTTCCAAAAGTTGGATGTGCTATACCACACACCTCCCGATCCCTACGTCCCTGACAACTATGCTATCCTGGTTTTCAATCTGCAATAGTGCTTTGGAGTAATTTCTTTCGGGATTTTACATTTTGTAAATATTCAGAATCACTTTTTTATGGCATACACTTTTCTTATTATGCAACTCATATTTAATATATTGTCTTGTCTATAGGATAAACACCTAATAGAGCCAAGTATCATTCCAGTGTTGATAATTGGAGGAAGATACGATAAATTTCAGGTAATTTTTGTAGTTAAAACAGTATTATGCAGTGGCTTAAAGATCCTGATTTCAAAAGATAAATCCTCAAAGATAATGAACGGCTTTTCTCTGCGATGCACTTCTATGCTTTAATTTCTAATTTCCTGCCTATTGAAATCACTTTGTATATAGAGTTGAACCTCGAAAAATCGAAGTGTCATGGGAAAAATTTATTTGAGTTATAGAAGTTTTAACATATACATCACTAGAGATTGAATTTTGCTTCAAAATGTCACGGACTTGCCAAGGGCCCCTGTTTCCATTTGACAAATGTTTCATTCCTGATGGCAGTTGCCTTAAGAAGAAAATGCCGTACATTTATATTTTTTTCTATAAGAAATTTACTTCAAGGCCTAGTAGTAAAAGCGTCTTAATTTTTGGCTACTTTCTAGTTCTTGAAGGTTGCGTATATTTTTTAATTTAATAAGCAAAATTGCTGTAAAAACGTAAATAAAACGTCAAGGTAGCAAGTTAATTGCATTTTAGCAAACCTAATGCGCCAGTCTTAAATAAAATCTAGCACAATATCATATTCACATTGTTTTGGTTCAGCTTTACCTCGAACGAGGTAACGGCTTTAAATGTCCAGGTGATCTAAAGCTTCATAGCTCTTTCCTTGTGGTTTTAAAAGTTTCTTAAAGTGTGGGTAGTCTAGTACTAAGTTACCCATAAGCCAGTTTCTTGTAAAACAGACGCGAAAAGTTACAGGGCAAGCAGGAAATTTGTGTGACAGGGATAGCAAGCAAGTCCAGTGCTAAATGACATTTGAAGATCGTGAGGATTTCGTGACAACTTTACAAACAACTGGATAAATTGATGAATTGTTGATTAGGATTGCCTGCAAAACTTTTTTTAATCGCATTTTCTTTGAACGTACCGACTTTGTATATCTATATATACATTATATACATACATACATGCATACATACATACATATATACATACATACATATGTATATATATGTACATTATATATAAATATATATATATATATATATCTATATATGTATATATATATATGTATATATATGTCTATATAGATATATGTATACATATATATATATATATATATATATAT
>WIPJ01067503.1:164741-176731 GCA_018155075.1 Cassiopea andromeda | reverse complement strand
TATATATGTGTGTATGTATTTATATATGTATGTATGTATATATAGTGCATGAGATTAGTATGGCGGCCTCGGAGTGCCATAGCAAAGTTCTCGTTCCTTTTTTTTATCTAATTGTTATTCCTTATTTATATTACTCTTATTTTAGTATTAATAACATAAATATTTCAATTGCATTTTGTTTTGGGTTAAGTTCACTTTCATTCTTATTTCTCTAAGAGTATTTTTGCATCATTCTGTTTTGTTTCCGATCAAAACTAAACTAAAACTAAACCCGAAACTGAAACTAAACTGATTCCGTGGCCAATCAGTGCCATAGCACAATATGGAATGGGGGCATTGTAGAAGCCCTTTTGAAGTGTCCTATCAGGCATAGCGGCTTTCAAAACGTGCTACTAAAGCTGTAATATTATAGCTAACAAAATCTTTTTGCTTTTTTAACACGTTTCCAATTTTAAGTAGGCTCATTTTCCTTGACATATGTCCAAGCGAAGGAATAAAGTAGATTCTGCTAAAATCAAGGAGATTGTTGCCAAAAACGGTTACGAAAAGATTAAGCTTCCAACAATGCGATCATGGGGTACATAACTCTTCAAAGCTTATCTTCCCACGTAGAAGGTAAATATCAATAGTACTCAAGAATTGGTACGCTAACTAGTGTACCACTCAACTGTGAGTCAATAATTAAAAACATAAAGCAAGCATGCAAATGCCACTTCAATGTACTGAGGGAATAAGCTGTGAAAGTAGAGGCAGGTGCTTCTTGGACGGAGACAAGTCAAATTACCAACCTAAAGCTTATACACGTTCGTTTTGTCAAAATCACTGCTAATTTGGAGATCCCTAAGAATTTCAAGCCTGCCGCGAGTACAAAAGTCGCTGCATCCATGCCTCTCAGTGCCATGCTACAACTGGGGAGACTTATGGAGCCTTCAGTAGATGTAGTGAAATTTCACTTGAAAGAGTTTAACATTGCAGAGAAATCATGGAATCAACCATTTGAAGTTACATTATCGATGGAAAGGAGAAAATTTTCAAGTGGAATCTTCCGTAATACACACATGGCCACACCTCTATCACGTCTGAAACCAGGAAAGGATGTAATAAAGAACTTTAAAGCAGGTCAAGTGCATGACATAGTAAAGTTCTTTAAATCCATTGAAAAACACACACGGAAAAGTGTACAATTGAATGCACTTGCAAGAAATTTTGCTATGATATTAGCCATTGATAAAGCCAAAGAGTATGGCCCTCACCTTTTTTACACAAAGGTATACTTTGGCAAGTTGAGAGATGAATGCATAACTCTTGAGTGGTTTCTGGATGAGAATTCGAAAAGCATATAGACAACATAGGAGAGATATCTTGTGACCCTAAAAATGATCTAACCATAAAGGCTGAATCATGTACCCATTACACACATGGAAAGTCAAATAACGAACTGATGATCCTTGATATACAAAGATTTGGTCATCAACTAATTGATCCAGAAATAGCAACTTCATCACTTATGGATGATGACCACACACATATCTATTTCTGCAGTGGAAACCTTTCTGTGGCAGCTTTTAATAAGTTTGTTGACATGCACACATGTAATGAGTTTTGTAAAATTCATGGATTCAGTTCGACGAAGTTTTAACACTCTTTATGAAGTATCACTGTCATTGTATGTTCTTATAAAATATGCTGGAAAGGACAGCATCTTCATTTTAGCATAATTTTTCAATGTTATGATATGTTACAGTTGTGATTTCAGTTTTGTTTATGGTTATGCTGTACTTTTCTATTTGCAAGTTTTTTCTAGTTTAAAAGCCAACTAAAATCCTGTTAAGGAGACATCACTCAACACTAATTTATAAGTGTGTGCACAATCTATGTGGCACTCCACTCAGGAATATATGTAACTGATGTTAAGTCTACTCGTCTGGGTGAGCCTGTAAACTCTACTCAGCAAAACTTTATATATCTCACTGCTGAACAATCAGGGAGAAAAACTTACTATTAAGTAGTCAGAAAAAATAGCTAATTGGTCCAGAGCTGATTAAAAATTGCTGATAATGAATTAGGAGTGTGCTTCTGTGTAAGAAAAATTATTTACTGAGAAGCATAATTTTGTAAGTATGGATTGAGGTCAGTTTACTAATATTGTTGACCATAGGCATCTGCAAGATGTCATCATTGATTACTGATGAGAACTAATTTAATTTATAAGAAAACAACTACATTAATAGAATCAATTTGCATTATCTTCTTCAGATGTTATAGTATACAAAATATAAACAAAGATTACACCTTACATTTCTGAAAATGCACTTCTATTCACATGTGATCTTAAATATAAGTATGCCATGTCTGTATGCTTTGGTTCTAATTGGCTTACATCTGGTAAGTGCTGCTGACATTCTTGTTTTACAGCTGGAGGCAAAGTGTCAAATTGATTTGCAAGAATATCTGATACTTCTGCTACCTCCAACTGCTCCAGTGTGATGGGAAGTCCACATTTATTAACACCATATTTGTCTGGGAAGTTGTAGATATATTCTAGTATTCCAGCTGGCAACTCCTTCGCATTCTGCTTTCTGCACCTATGGCTATTCCAAACACACTCCCTGAAAATGACTAGCTCCTTTTGCGCTACAGGAAAATAGACATAGGCCAACAGATCCCTATAATACATTGATATTATGACATCGTTTTGATTATTTCTAAGAAGCATTTTCACTAAGGAAGCAAGTACATCACGACTGCTCATTATTATTTTTGACAAAAATACTAAAATCAATCATCTAGCCTAGCTCTCTTCTCTGCTAGCTTTTTTGATGTGAAAACAATATCCATTATTTCCTTTCTTGGG
The DNA here is from genome assembly GCA_018155075.1 of Cassiopea andromeda. Classification (NCBI taxonomy): domain Eukaryota; kingdom Metazoa; phylum Cnidaria; class Scyphozoa; order Rhizostomeae; family Cassiopeidae; genus Cassiopea; species Cassiopea andromeda. Next base: position 173,877 of record WIPJ01067503.1, on the reverse strand, counting down.
AACACACTGTGATATATAATAGGGCAGTAAAGCTTGCAAAATATTTTTTCCGAAATACCAAGATCATCTGTTTCTGTTTCTCTGTCAATACGTATATTGTTTGGCATATCTATAATAAAAAATGCAAATAGCATTAATCAGAATAGACATTTTACATTTGTATTTCATTCACATGCATAACTTGCCTTTGATTGGATAGTTGCATATATTTGATTATACAAAATCTGTATGATAATTGCAATTAATAAGAAAAACATAAAAACTGCATTGCACCACGATTGCAATGCCCAAACTGCAATTAACCCTCTTACCTTTAGATTCACAAAGATATTCCAAGTAAAATCTTTATACAACTTTGGCGTCATTATTTGTGTTCCAAACTCTTAAGAAATTGATTCGTCCACTATAGGTGTCCATTCCACCATAAGCACACAACGGGAACATGGACTTCTGATATCCACATAGTTTGTCATGTCCATCACAGAATATGGTGTAATCAGTTCCCTATACCAAGTAAAAGGAAGGACGTTACATAACACCTGGGGAATAAGTTTGCAAACTTCCAATTTAAAAGCAAGTACTATTAAAAATTTATTTCGCAAACTAGTATCCTGTATATAGTAAAAAAATAAAACTATGGTGCAAGGAATGATGAGAGGTTCTCATTACCACATACTGTATCTATTCCTTAAAAACACTTGTTAGTTTGGTTTATTGGGGTTGGTGGAATCCTCGTTGCCTCTGAAAACGTTGTTACTTACCGCAAAGACGAATGCATTGCGCCGTGTTGGTCTTTTATGGATTCTAACCCCTCCTCAACATTCTAGTCCCTCCGGGTCTTCGAGTGCCATCAGCCCATATATAACGTCTCGAGGAACATTTAACTCGTGAGCCTCTCAAACCTTCCTCTATAGCCCAACAGCTTACCAGGACCACACAATTCTTCTTTAACTGCTTCTAATTTCAGTGACAGTTACTTGGTAAACAGTATACTTTATATTAAAGTATTGAAGTCTTCTTGCTAAACTTCTCAAACTCCAGGAGTACACATGGTAGTCGGCTCTTAAGAAATCAAAAACTTCATTTCTCCTAAGATTCTTCCTGTCATCTTTTTAAGGTCTTCTTGTACACTGGCATCATTTTGCCATTCATTGTTTCGTATGCGACCTTCCACCATTATTACTTGATATTTTCTGTTAAATTTTCAAAATGGCTTCTGCAATGCCCCCATTCCATTATGTGCTATGGCACTGGTAGGCCACGGACTCAGTTTAGTTTCAGTTTCAGGTTTAGTTTTAGTTTAGTGTTGATCGAAAACTAAACAGAATGATGTAGATATACTCTTAAAGACGTAAAAATGAAAGTGAAGTGAACTAAATACAAAATGCAATTGAAATATCTATGTTGTTAAAACTAAAATAAGAGCACAACAAATAAGGAATAACAATTGGATAAAAAGAAGGAAAGAAAATTTTACTATGGCACTCCTAGGCCGCCATAGATAAGCGAGCTAGTGAGAAATGTAAAAATTAACAACAAGGTGGAAAAATGCAGAACCAAAACGAGGCATGGTAGGTTGTGGCGGGAAACAAATGTACACGACAGATGTGTAGAAATTGTACAAGACTCACTGTTTGTTGGCATTCTTAGCATCTCCATCGTTTTTCTACAGGTAATCTTCATTTTTGTATAAACTTGTTGACTGGACCAGTCATGGTAAGCATAATAGAGCTGAAACTCGTTGCTAGCTGTGTTACGTTGTGCTCAAATTCGTCGCTAGCTGTGGTGAAAATAGGCCTAATTGTCACACTCGTAAAAACTAAAATATCATGAACAGATGATACTCACCATAACATTGGGCGCCAAGTAAGCGAAGAATAAGATAGTTTTTAAGATTTACAAGTTTTGTTGAGAGGCCAGGTAGGAATTTTTGTTGGCAAGGACTGAAAGATAGATAACGTTTGGTTCATGAAAAAGCAACGTAGTATACACCTTCGGCAAAAGGAAAAGCTTTTCATTACCCTAATCAGTAGGGTCTGTTATACTACAATGATAGGAACGAGGCTCCTAAAATCAGTGTTTTGACAGAAGTGTGGAAAAAGATTACTAAATAACCGTACGATAAAGAAATATCATTTTGATAGCAAAACATATTTAAGTTAATTCTTGCTTTATATATGGCTGCTAAATTCATTTCAAGCAATACTCCGAAGATAGCTCCACTGTGCCAAGATCTTTACCATATTATAAAATGTATTTTCTGAAAGTTTGGTCGAGAAGCCAGGACCATTTTTCTTTAACTACTTATTTAAATATTTGCAATATTTCGGTGATTATTGCACTAAGTTGTAGCAAGAACCGTTGAATTTTCCGAGGCTGCTGATGTAAGCTTTCGCAGATTGAACTTTCTGGTCCATCAACTAATGTAACTGACGCGCACATGCAAAAACAGAATTTTTGGCACGAACCTGGCGATCGGCGGCAAAAACTTGAGGGGCCGGCTTGAACGGCTCATTTAGGCCCGCTGTAACTTTCTGAAAATGGAAGCCATGAGCCAGCCTCGTCGTGCATTTTCCCTCTTGTTAAAGATAACAGCTATTTGGCCGACTGGTTTCGGCGTGTCTGCCTCCCTCAGAGCCTTCCTTTCGAATTCTTTCTTGCTGCATTATTCACAATTGATACCTTAAAAATGCAACATGACGTTATAGGATGATACGCCGTACAAGTAATAGAATTATGATCTAAAAGTGAAGGAAGAATGCAGATAGTGGACTGGTTAAATATTGTTTTATAGAACCCGTTAATGTTTGCAGATAGTTATAAGCAACATTTAGTCCGTTTGGTTCTGTTATCTGGAGTCTCTTCATCCAAAGTCTTCCTTGTTTTCTAGCAAAACACGTATATCTTTTTTGTTATGCGGTGTTTTCCAATTTTCCCTATGATAGTGAACCATACATGCGTATTTAAATTGTGACTACCAGATTGGAAACTTTCTTTACACGGAGGACCATTAGTACGCCATACGTCACTCCTATGCGTGATTATTCTGATTTTAAGTGTTGTTTCACATTTTTCAGCATATTGTTTTCCTGGCCACAGCTAGCATTCCATCAAGTAGATTGCATCACTGCTTTTTTTTACCACCATTAAATTGAACCAAAAACATAAATTTACAAAATACAGTATACTTCGCCGTCCAAAGCAGGAAAGGAAAGAGTCATATAGTACCCACTTTGAATGGTACATGTAATTCCTTACCTACCACAGATGAAATACATAAATAAATAAATAAATATAAATATATATATATATATATATTTATTTATTTATTTATTTATTTCATCTGTGGTAGGCTAGTATAATATCGCAATGTTCCCATGATAGCTTGTCCATTGTTCTTTCCGACAGAGCATCATACACCAAACTGGACGCGATTGGGAGGTCACAGGGAAGTAGACCTCATTTTGCCTTTAGAGATATTCACATACTCAAGCTTGCATTCATATGGGTTTTTGAAGCTGAGAACTTCTTTAGGAAGGCTTCTGGACACCATTTGCTAACATTTTAGCCTCAATAGGGTATAAAGTTTTATTTTCAAGGATCGTGAGGCTTCGGCTTTACAAAGTATTTTCTTTTAATATCCCATTTTTCTCGAACATCAAGTACTGGTTTGTGAAGTAAATTAATGATTTATTTGTTAAATTAAAAAATAAATACTTAGCTCCCTTGCAATGTGCTTTTGCCGGTAAGATTTTACTGTCCGGAATTAAGTTTAAAGAAACCGTAATGGTAACGCGAGAGAGCAGATGACATGCAACATTGTAAACGATGTTTATATGTAAATTCACGACATTAAATATGCACATAACTCGTCATATTGGCTCATAGCTTCAATTTTGCGTCCAACGGAGTCCTCGTGATTTTTGCGCAATTGTCTTGCCCACAAATGTTGCATTTCACATGGTCCGGCAATGGAAACCAGAATTAAGATGGAAATAAATCCTTAAAGTGCTTATGCATAGAAAATTTCGAATATACTTTTTTTAGCTAAAATCAAAACTTTGGTCTTTCCAATGCATGAAAATCATATTATTTTTGTTCTTACTGGCAAGAAAGGTGTAGAAATCAGCGCTTGTTTTGAGGCACTAGGTGCGAATTTTGATAGCCATTGCGTGATGTCATAACGAGGGTCAAACCGAGTGCATTCTTTAGGCCTATATCAGTTGATAAACAAAGCGTAAGAAAGCTTCTCGTCTTGGCGTGCTACGGCTCATTAAAGTGGCAAACAGTGACAGTGAATTGTCATTTTATGACGCAGTTACTGATTATCAATTAGAAGATGATGGTAATGCTGACCGTTTGCTTGCACAGCCAGGCCTGCTACTACTTGTACAACGTGTATGGTAATAGTTGCATGCCACAGAGAGCCACTAGCTGACGATTCGGATGCCCAAGATAAAGAAAATGTCAAGGCCAATGACCCCGATGGACTGCTAGCACAAACTCTTGAGGTTTGATTTGAGAGGCAAATCCAAGTTAAGGAATGGCGAGTATCAGTATCTATTACGTGTTGCAGCTCATAGCTCGTAATATTTTGTAAACAGTCACTTGGACCTATAAGCAAAGCGTTAAAGCTGTACAACGTGTAGGGTATTGGCTTCTGCGTTAGATAAAGTAGAGTTTGCATTGATTAGAGTCTTCTAATTTACTCTTTGATCTTCCAGGCCAACTGATCTTTTTCTGATAGAATACGATTTTCTTTTCCAAAACTGGACATACGGTACAAACAGTATTAGTGCTTGCAAAAATTTCTTCCTCCTCTATTTTGTCATCCATTTTTGAACACAAATCACGGGTAGTCCATGAAAGGAATTGAAATACATAGCTATGGCATTAGCATTATAATTTTCCTTTACTAGTAGGCCATCACCCAAAGAAGCATGGAACGATCAATGCTGGGTGTTACGAGGAGAGATAAGATCGGGAACAACGACTTAAGATCGAGAACAGGGGTGAAGGATGTCATCGAGAAAGTAATTGAAGCCAAAGGCAAGTGGGCAGGACATTGTGCCCGAATGACGAACCACGAATGGGCTAAGAAAACAAAAGAATGGACTCCGTGGGACAGGAAGAGAGGAAAGGGAAGACAGAAGAGAAGATGGAGAGATGACATCGAGCAAGAGGCAGGCAGCACGTGGACCCAGAGTGCCCAAAACCATGATGAGTGGAGAAAGATGTGGAGGCCATCCGCCAGCAGTGGCATGACAGGCTGATGATGATGATGATGATGAGTAGGCCATTTCCAATCTACCAACTCAATATACCTCCCTGTCCTCTTTTCCTCGACGTTGTTAATTGTTACCACTTGACCAGGGTCTAAAAAACAAACATATAGATAAGTCTCGCCTGTCTTTTAGCTTCAGTGACTGATCAATGTTATCTGCTGTGTCTGCCAACCATAAATCAATCAACAGCATCTGGCTTTAGCTTCCTTTTCATTTCACGTTTGGTAGCGATTTACTGATTCTTCGTAAAGCAGTTCACATGGAAGTGGTCAGAGTGAAGAAAGACGAGTTGGTGCTGCTCCACTATGTCTATGTCTTCGCACAAACCTGACCCAAGCTTGGTGTCTTTTCCTGTCTTTTTCCTTGAGTGGAAATGTATGAACGGATTTCCCCTCGGAATGCTGACCATTTGTGCATCTTATTCTGTTCGGGAAACCAGCCACACAGTACCATTCTTCACTACGTTTGCAGGACTTGCTAACAAGTCCTGCAAACGTCGTGGAATCCATGCTAACAAGTGATCAAAATGTTCTGCGTACTCGTTATGACATCATGCGCAGTAGCTAGAATTCGCACTTGAAGTGCCAAAATAGCGACTCGCTTGCCCAATGATCCAATTTTCATTTAAGTGTTTTGGAATCTGTTTACATCAAGACCCAAAACCCAGTCTTGCGTAGACAAAAGGAGTTTGTTTTCTCAATGGGACTCTTTAAGTAAACCATGTTAATAGGTCCTAATTGGTCACACTTGGGGCCAATTAGACGCATCCTAACATATTAACTGCATCTGGATATATATTTCGGTTTACCTTTGGGTCATTATCCGACGTTTTCGTACTCTGATGAGTGTCGGACGAAAAAAAGCTTTCAGTATGTCAAAATAATGTTGCCGCTTTTTCGTGCTGTGGTAAAGATCATTTAATATCTTTTACCTCCAATTAATGCTGAAGAATTGGAATGCTGAAGAAGCTAAATGCTATCTCTCTGAAGCCTATCTAAAAACCCTCTAGTCGAGTATTCTGGAGCCCTACTTTCGGTACTGCTGCTCTGTTTGGGGGAACTTGCGGTTGTACTGAAAAAACAGAGCGGCTAGAATTGTCACCAACAGAAAGTGTGATGCTTTGAGCAGACAGCTTATAGAAAGACTTGGATGTAAAACTATCGAAGAACTGATTGCCGAAGAATCAAAGAGTATTGTCTACAAGTCTCTTTATGGGTTGGCTCCACAATACTTATGTCACCTTTTCGTTAGAAACTCTGCTGGTGAAGCTCGTTCCCTGCGTAATACGTTTACTAACATTAAGATACCAAAAAAGTCTTCTGTGAATGGACAATAATGTTTTTCGTATCGGAGGTAAAGCTATAAAGCAGCCTACCAGCAGAAGCTAAAAGAGCACCTACTCTAAGAAACTTCAAAATTTTAAAAAGTTAATTGCATTTTGCCTCCTTCTTTCCTTTAAAATATTTACTGTATCTATGACTTACTATTATGCCTTTTATGTTGTACTCCCTTTTTCATATGATTAATTTCATATTATATTGTAATTAGGCCTGTAATTTTATATTTAGTAGTTACTTTGTATTATATTTTATCATAAATGGAAGGCCCCTTGCAACTCAGCGATTGCTGAAGGGTCACTTTCTTTAAACAGTTAAAATGCAATAAAGTGAAATGAAATGTCAATTCAGGAAGTCCCGTTGCACTTTGCATACACGTTTCTTTATAAGAAGTCCGTCATTGTGCTTGAGCTTTAATTTTCCCAACTTCTCCCGAAATTGAGCCTTAGATTTTCTTACAGGTTTTCTTACCTTTTACTGAAATAAACTGGCCAAAATGGGTTACAATTGAGCCTCATGATTTTCTTAAGGTTTTCTCAAGATTTTGACTATTTGAGCCTCATTTTCTTATAAACTTTTTCGTATAGAAAAACGTGTATCGATCTGTTTGAATGCAATTTTTGTCATCAAATGGAGGCCGTGGAACATTGATACCAGTCTAGATACAGAATGGAATAATTCATTTGCTCATGCGAAAAACTGCGTGTATTGGAGAGGACACTTGCTAACTTGCGGCTCCGTACGTGATATTGCGCAGTGACGGATTTGTTGTTATCAACAAAGTAGCAGAACGAAGCCTTGACGATGCCTTTTAGCTATGAAGAGCTTCCAGACATTACTTTCCTTCTTATTCTAAAAATCCAAACGTAGCTTTGATAGAGGCTAAATGTTGAAGGGCTATGAAAACTAAGAAAATCTGAGAGATAATGCTCTTAGAACCAAACGAGCTGTTATGAAGTGCACTTCTGTGATGGAAATGTATTGCCTTATCTCATACGGGAGGAGAAAACTTCTCAAAACTTCAGACTGAAACTACTGGTAATTTTCTTTGCGCTAGAATAAAACTTTTGACATCAAAATATAGCGCAAAAATTGGTCTTTACATTTCGATGTGTAATTTTCTAATATCATGTAAGAGACAAGTACAACATTGCAGATACTACAGCATACCCTTGTGCGATCAAATTAATGCCGTACTGAAGCACATTGGATTTTCTAGGAGTCGTTGTGTTCAAATTGAAAATACTGGTTCGAAACTTGAAGAAACCACAAGAATAAGTCAATTCAAGGATTTATCAATAGTTAATTGGGCTATTATCAAATGTACTTTTTTGATCTTTGCTCACACGTTTAGTCACGGAACGCAAACAAGAAGAATTCTGCTGAGAATTTTCCTTGCAGCCTATTTGGAAGATGACAGTACAATAGATATGTGTTTTAAATTGCCAAAAGGCATTATAAAGTTTTGCTTTCCCAATAATCAGCAAAACTTTATAATGCCCTTAGGCAATTTAAAGCACATTTCTATAATACTGTCTTCTTCCAAATCTTTGAATTCATTGTAAAACTCCATGTAGGTGCTGTTGCTGTATTACTTGCACATCTGACTATAAGCGTAGGAGGCGAGGAGCAGGGGACTACAGCCCACCCCAAGTTTGACAGAAATCTGTTTCACTCGGAAAATTGTTTGGAAGAGCTATAGGAAATTCGGGCAACTTTTTTGCCTGCTCTCCAGTTCTATTTGATATTTTGGGCAGAAAATTTATGCCCCATAAATTTGACGCACTCCCTAAGCCCATGCTTCTGACGCACGCCGTTTTTAATAGTGATATCATTGCTTGAAATTATATAACTTGTCTGCTGTTATACATCTTGGAATTTATTATAGGAATTTGATCCAGAGAAGAAGAAAGTTATTTGCAAGACATTACGGTTCATTGCACATAGGATTGGTGCTTCACTGCAGGTCTAGTTAACTTCGTTTATACCTTATTACTTCTTTTATTACATGTAAATAGCATGTTTTTAATACAGACTTTTGCTACAGTGAGAAAAAGCGACAACATTTTTAGATTTACCAAACAGCTTTTCTCGTCTGACACTCGCCACAATATAAAATGTCGGATAGCGACCGAAAGGTGAACCGATATATATGGCCATATGCGAGTACAGATTATAGGATGCATCTAATTGGCATCAAGGGTGGCCAATTAGGACCTATTGACCATTCTTTACTGGAGCAAAACCTTATTGCAAATCCAGAATGCGCCAAAACATATACAGACGACAATTTTCGGATCATTGGACAAGCATGATCGTCTTTTCATTTAAGTGTTTTGGAATCTGTTTACATCAAGACTCAAAACCCAGTCTTGTGTAGACAAAAAGAGTTTGATTTCTCAATGGGACTCTTTAAGTAAACTATGTAATAGGTCCTAATTGGTCACACTTGGGGCCAATTAGACGCATCCTAACACATTAACTGCATCTGGATATAGACTGTTTACATATATA
>WIPJ01067503.1:127860-161282 GCA_018155075.1 Cassiopea andromeda | reverse complement strand
CCAAAAGTCCTGGGACACTTTGCAAATTTTAAATCTGGACGGCACATTCGGCCCCCTCCTCCCCCAAAACAATGTTGGATTTTGAGTGAAGTACATGCGGTACCGGAAAAAGTTTTCGCGCACAATAACGCCAAATGTCTCAGGAACAGACCAACATTGTATTAGGGGGAAGGGGGGGTGCATAGAAAGCGTAGTGATTGAAATAGTGAGAAGGCTATAGTTTTTCATAATTTTTTGAAAGTGTCCCAGGGACTTTTGGCAAGTATTGAAGGTCGCCCGAGACCTAATTTGAGGAAATTGGAGATTTTCATGACTGGATTACTAATAGATGAGAAAACGAAATCTTTTTTAGTACATTGTTGCTTTAAGTTTGACATATTAAGACTTCACTTACCTTAACGATATCTCCATGCGGCCTTCTGATTTTCTAGAAAATTCTTTGCTTTGAAGCACTTTTCGCAATTCTGCTCCGCATTCCTTGATTTAGGCCCTCACATCACAGTATATAATTCGCTCGCGCTTCCAGACAGTTAAAGATATTAATTTGGAAATTTTTACATAAGTTAGATCAATAATAGTGCTATAAAAGTTTATAGGTGCTCCATCCGTCAGCTTTTGCTACATTATTCAGATGTTGAATTTTAAACTTTGGCGCACCGTTACACAACGACCATCCTTTTAAATCACTTCGGCACCGCAAATGCGATTGACCGTAGCATAGGTGCTATCTGTTTTTGACCTTTTTGCTTTTACTTGTACTTGTGAGAGAAGCGCGAGCAAACTTTTGGCCAAGAAATGCTATGGAAATTGACGCTACGCTGCAGGGTATACAGATCTACGCAGTGCTTTCTGGCATGCCACGTCACTCAAGGATATCAATCTAGTGTTGCACTTTAGCGATCTGACTTAGAGGTATGGCATTTAACACTATCTATTTATTAATGTGATCTTCTCTAAAAAACACAACATAAAAGTGCACATAGATATTTAATATTGCTCTATTGTTAGAAAGTAACTGCTTTTTGCTATTAAACGGTGGTCTTGGTTCTATGATACATCAGCGGCAACCTTGAAAAGAAACATCTTAAACGCCTAACAGTAATACTCCAAGAACAATTATGAATATACAAAATAAAGACAATCAATGTTTCAAATATGCTGTAATGGCAGGAGCTACCAGTACAGAAGATCCAACTAAAGAATATTATGAAAAATTTCTAGGATTAGAGAACGACCATATCAATGCATAAAATGCTATGATAACTTCAATTGGTCTGGACTTACTTAACTTGTTACTGTGAAAGGTATTGATAAATTAGAGCGCAATAGTCCTGGAATATATATAAATGTATTGAAAAACGATAATAATGGTAAAATGTTCAATTATAAATGTGGAGAAGGAACTCAAGATTCAACTATTAAGTTATTTCTTATAGAAAAATCAGAAATTAATCATTATATATTGATTAATACTCTATCTAGCTATCTAAATAAACAAAACACTTGTAAATCTCATAGTAAATACTATAAATGTCATAGATGTATTAATAAAACCATTATTAAATAAGCAAATTTAATGAATTATGTAGAGTACTATTTCCTTCGAAAGAAGGATATAAGACAAATCTCTAAAACCACATAAACACCCAAATAATTTCTTTTGTAATATATACAGATTATGACTGTATACTTTCAAAAATTAATGCATCCATAACTTATACAACACAAAACTATTAAAAGAATGTACCATCAGGTTTTTGATACTATATTAAATATTCTGGAGGATTTTATTGACCTTTTGTTGTCCAGGTGCTGCAAGATTATTAGTAGATTCTATAACGAAAAAAGTAAGTACAATATTTAAAGATTATGGATATACCTTCAGTGATCCTAATACTGTACTAGAACCCAATGAAGCAACAAAAAGTTATATATGTAATCAAGGTTGTGCAGAAGCTAAATACTTACGTAATGGTGACATAATTCATACACATTGTAGAACTAATGAAGAATTATGTAAAGGATATTTTGATATCTATGTTCATTTCTATGAATGGTAAGAAATGTGTTGTATGTGAAAAAAATATTATCATGATATAAAAGAAAGTGATCGTTTTACTTGTAAATATAGAGGAGCAACACATATTACTTGTAATAATATAATTAGATTATTAATATAATTATAATAATATAATTATATAATAATATAATTAGCTTATTTATTCCAGCATTCTTTTATAATTTACAAAGTAATGATTCACATCTATTTATCAAAGAGTTAGCAGAAGTAAAGGAAATATAAATCTATTCCAGTAACAGAAGAACAATACATACGTTTTACTAAAGGAATTGATGTTTCTTATATAAGCTACAGTAGAGAACAGTAAAATACTCACATAGAATAGGATTTGTTGATACTAGTAAATTCATATTAGGTAAATTAGAAGATGTAGCTGCAACATTAACTCCAGAACAAATGGTAGAGTGTAATAAATTATCCTTACACCCTTTATTTCGGCGAAAAGGATTATTTCTTTATGATTATATCGATTCATTTGATGAATTTGATGAAACATGTCTACCTCAACAATCTTCTTTCTATTCTAAATCAAAACTAGAACCTACATGACTGGATTGATCAAAAATTTCATGCAGAAATAAAGATTACCTGGAGAAAAGCCATGGAGATGTTAAGACTGTCAACAAACAGCGAGTCTTTTACATTTTCACAATATTTATTCTGCGCAACTGTCATGTAAATTTGTTTCCCGCCGTAACCTACCATACCTTATGTTGGTTCTGCAGTTTACCCCTTTGTTAAGGATAACTTAAAATAACCCATGATAATAGCACAACTTGATACGTCTTTCCAAAGCTGAACGAAATGGGCCTTAACTTTGTTGTGTAGTGTGATATTGCATACTTCCAAAAAGCAAAACAAAGTCATATTTCCTGCTACGAGAGGGTCTAGCCTTGACACGAAAACGAGTTTAATGGGTATCCAAACAAAAATCCATGACCATGAACATTCAAAGGATACCAACGCGAGTACCTTTCATATACTTCCTATTCTGGGGTCTAGTTTGTATTCCTACATAGGTTTGTGATGAATTAGTTTCATTTATCGATTCATCTTAAATGGTGTTAACTTTTCTGTTAGCTTCTATGGCTAGATCTTTACGTAATTTTTCTATTTCTTAGACACAACTAGCATATAATCTAAAAACTGATTGGTATATAATTCAGAAAGTATTTTTTATTTGATTTGCTAGAAATTAATCATCAATTAATGAATTTTCTCCTACACATTTAAATCTTGCACCATATGTTGCAGTTGCTTTTATTCCTTGTTCTTTAAATCCATCAGATATTCCCATTGTATAATTGTAGATTTTTTTAAACATTGTGAAGTTCTTTTTTCATTTTCTATAAGGAGATTTTCATTAAGTTTTTTCAAGAAATTCTTTAAAACCGCTGCCGTTGTGCATTTTTTCAAGAAAGTGTAAACATTAATTTCCACATAGTACAAATCTAGGATCTTGATATGGGCTGCAGTTGCAAAACCAGTGGTCACGTATGTCTGTAATTTCTTCAGGTGGTAGCCCAAATGAATCAAAATATATAGCTGTATCTGTACTTTCACTTATAATAGCTACCAAATGAGAGTCTCCACCTGCTGAATCATCAAGATTTATTATATGTTAACCTGGATCTGTAGAGATGGGGTCCTGGGAGGTCGCATGCATTGATAATCCCTTTTATTTAAATCTGATGTACAAGTAGTTTGTTTACAAAGTCCCATTAACTGGATACCATTGAGTGGGCTGTTTTTCCCAGAATTAAGACCTGCCTTTTTTAGGAGACATTATTCTAAGGCTAGAACCTTCCAAGTTAGCCAAATCAACGGTTTGTCCATAAGACACTGGATTATTTGGATACCATATATTATCACCTGGTCCTCCGCTATGAGACCCTCCTAAAAATTTTTACCAACAGAGGAATACCAACACAGAGCTCCTAATAACCCACCTTCTTCTTTTGATAGTTTCATTTCTAATGTAGAGCCTGTTTGCATTGCTTGATTCATTGCTTGCATTTGAGCTGGAGTCAACACGTTCGTATATGGATTAAAATACAGAATTTTGTCCGGTTTTATTCATATACATACACCAAATAATTTTCCTATTCCTAATGATCCTAATACACTAGCAAATGCCTTTTGCAACTCCTGGTACAACTTTTTTACTTTTATTAGTAGCTAGCGGTACAGCTTTAGTAGCTAGTGATCCTATAGCAATAAGTATACTACAATAGTCGCTAAAAAGTCCTGGGACACTTAAGCAATCTTTATTGTGCGCTTAACACCTGTCCCTCTCCTCCCCTGAGCAATGTTGGATGCGGGAATGAAAAATATTCAAGTGCAAAATAACGCCAAGTGTCTCAGAAACAGAACAACATTGTTGTAAGGGGGAAGGGTGTGCACGGCTTAATGGCTGAAATCCTGATAGTACTATACTTTTTCGCAATTTTTGTGAGTGTCCAGGAACTTTTGCCGACTATTGTAGATTTCTTCATTTCTTTTGATTGAATTTGTAATGTTTATAGCTTTAGCTCTATTCCTTTGTTACTAAGTTTTGATTTGGTACTAAGTAATTTTTCTGTTAGTAAATGGTGTTGTGCCTTTTCCTGTTAATTTTAATGCTGATAATCTAATGCTAACTCCAGTTTTTGATTTAATAACATTGGCAATAAACTTCTGGGAATCGGATAGTTTCAATCTGTAGTTTGTGTACAGCTCCTATTCCAAGGCATTTTTAGAATCATGCTGCAGTCAGCTGTTAATTTTTCAGAAGATACCTACAGGAAAATTTTGGGCTTTTCCAAAAAGTCAGGAAGACTTTGCAAATTTGCTTTTTCCAGCATAATGACAGAGGACTTTTTGTAAAAAAGTCGATATAAATCCTGATGGAAAGGGGACAACAGGAAAGAGTAATTTTGTTATTTTGCTGAAAAAGTCAGAGATCAAGAACCAAAAGACCCCTCGTAGCTGCACGATTTAGTATATGGTATTGTAGTGCAAGAAAAACAACACACTAATCTTTTCTATTTTAATTAATACATTTTAATTAATTAAAATTTAGCTAATCATAATTAATATCCCTATGCTTAGCATGATTACAAATTGATGCAGAATTTTAACATGGCATATTTTACAATCAGTCACTATTTGGAAGATGATTTCATTCCTACTTACGAGGCTACCAGTAATTTACAGAAGTACTATTCCATTATCGTGTGACATAGCTATATTTTTATTTTATTACAAAATGACACAATATTAGAAAAAGTTCTTTAAAACTGAACCAAAAATTTCATCAGTTGTTATAAAATGATATGAGACACAGTGACCTTCACACGGACCCATGTACACCCGTAATAACAGTAGCTATAGAGTACGATAAATTTTAACATTTCTTGTACCCATTGTTTGGATGTTTTGTACTGTCATGTCTTGACGATACATCAGCGACTCTACCGATCCCATGACTTCTTTGCGTCCCATGTAATGTCCATTCCGACCCCACTTGGGTTCCCGACCCATCATTGGGGAACCCCTGATCTAATTCTACAATATTATATTCTCCGTACTTTCTATAACATTAAATAAGTTTACGTACTTTGTATATTTCGAATGGATGAAAAATTACTTGTGTCAACACGAACTTGCTACTTGGTTAGCAGAGATTTTGGTACCGGATCTAAAATTATACTCCTCACATTGCGTAAAAGATTCCTTTACGCTTGCTAACTTTATCCAAAACTGTAATCTTGAACCTGCCAAATCATTTCTATGCTCTTTGACGTCAGCAGTTTATTCACAAGCGTCCAATTGGATGAGACCATAGAGATTTGTGCTGATGCTTTGTATCGAGATCACCTTCATTGCCCGCCATTCCCTGAGGACACATTCAGGGAATTGATAATAATTGCTACACGAGAAGTTGAGTTTAGTTTCAACAACCAGATTTATAAACAGTTAGTTGGTATGGCAATAGGTAGCCCCTTGGGTCCGGCATTAGCAAACATCTTTGTTGGCTTTCGTGAAGTAGACTTCTTGACAGCACCACGAAACCAGGAGTCTGCTTTCGATATGTGGACGACAGTTTTGTCATCTTTGGTTCCGAGCTGAATAGTGACCATTGTCAAAAAAAATTGAACTTGCTACATCCAGCTCTAAAATTCACAGTAGAGAAGAACAAAACAACTCCTTGAATTTTCTAGATGTTTTTGGTAGAGAAAGAGAGCACTGGATTTCTTACCAGCATTTACAGGAAACCAACGTTTACTGGGCAATGCATCAGTTGGAATCCCTTTAGCCCAAAGACAAGAAAGATTAGCCTTATTAAAAATTTAGTTCACAGGGTATTTATTATTTGCTCTAAAACTAAATTAGGCCCAGAGCTCGACAAAATAAAACAACTTCTTATTGAAAATGGATATCCAGCAGATGTTCTGCTTTCTTGCATCAACCAAACATTAGCCACCTTTGCAGCAGAAATAATATTTGGTCCAGAGAAGTGTCCGGTATTCCCAAAAGTGCCTTGGATTGGTAATGTTTTATCAAAGTTTGAAAATCAAATTAGCAAAGCTATTAAGCCTTGTTACTATGCTGTGAAGCTCCGGGTGGTTTATAACACTAGAGTTATGCTACCATCTGCCAAAAAAGACTGCGTTGCTACCACTCAAAAAAGTTATGTTTTTTATGAATTTTCATGCCAATGTGAGCTCGGTAGGAAAGGCGTACTACGCAGAGACTAGTAGGCAGAATATAAAAGCATGTCCCCTCGAGCATCAGGAAGAAAAGTTATGCCGCAAGAGAGCAGCCACCTCGTATTTGTAAAAAGAAAAAGTCTAAAATGAATTGTGAGTCGGCCATATGACAACACCTTATTGCAAATCCAAAATGCGC
Organism: Cassiopea andromeda; assembly: GCA_018155075.1. Classification (NCBI taxonomy): domain Eukaryota; kingdom Metazoa; phylum Cnidaria; class Scyphozoa; order Rhizostomeae; family Cassiopeidae; genus Cassiopea; species Cassiopea andromeda. The sequence goes on along the minus strand of WIPJ01067503.1, from coordinate 154,312 downwards.
CAAAACTTATACAGAAGACAATTTTCGGATCATTGGACAAGCAAGATCGTCTTTTCATTTAAGTGTTTTGGAATCTGTTTACATCAAGACTCAAAACCCAGTTTTGTATAGACAAAAAGAGTTTTTTCTCATTGGGACTCTTCAAGTAAAGAATGGTTAATATGTCCTAATGGGTCACACTTGGGGCCCATTAGACGCATCCTATCACATTAACTGCATCTGGATATATATTTCGGTTAACCTTTAGGTCATTATCGGTTGTTTTCATACTCTGATGAGTGTCGGACGAAAAAGCCTTTAGTATGTGAAAAGAATGTTGCCGCTTTTCGTGCTGTGGTAAAGCTCTGTAGTACCAACAGACTATTTACATTAGTTGTGTAGATAGACATTGTTAAAAACTGAAGTCAGCATACTGCCTTTTAAGTGGTTAATGTTTTTCTTTTACAATTTGTGCAGCTTTGCTAACTCCTACTGCATTAAAGTCGTTACATTCTTTCAGGTGTACAGGTAAAATCCGTTGTCAGTATATTGATTAAGAGTTTTGATGATAGACTGATTTCTTATTTTCTCTTTATATTTTCTCCATTCTCTGATGCTTTTATGTCTCTTTACTTGGAGAGTCTTTAGAGAGACGCCATGCTAACTTACTTGAATCTCTAATCTAAATTGTAATCGAGGAGCATGTACAAATGATGAGCAACAACAAAGATAATGAAGCATGGCAGATCAATAAGAGTAGGAATATATGATTATGAGTTAGGGAAATTAAACTGAGGTTATAGATACAACAGATACTTTCTGCTTTAGGTTGCGCAAATTCGAAATAATCGTTGGCATATATTTAAGAACTACCAGTTTTATTAATATAGTTTTTAAATAATGGTTTAACTTTTTTTGTGGGGTATACTGTATGCAAATAACCATCTTTTATTAAAAATTTTCTTTGATCATAGTCACTAACATGTACTACTTTCAATACTTTATTTTTCTATTTTTGCCAGCCCTTCCATGGACATGTACTCTATCACAACGTATAAAGTGAATTTAATTTTTTAATAATATTTTACGGTCTTCATCCTACTGATTTTATGCTTTAGTTAGGTTATTTTTTTAATCAGATCCTATTTCGTATATGTCGTATTTAGTCTCATATATTTTCTTTGAGTTATATAAAAAAGAGAAACATAGTAAAGTGAAAAATGGGACTTGGTGAGTCATGGAGCTTATTAAAGGACACTACTGTCATGTTTTGCTTTAACTTTTATTCTCAAAGTAATCTTCTTGAGCTTTAAGAGGAACAAGTTTCTTCCAATCTCAAGGACTTTCCTAAGTATTCTGGTGGAGCAGAGCAACGCAGTATTTTGCAACGCTACTATCTTGTTAGTTTTTTTCAATCTCATTCAGTTTATTCTCAATGCCTATCCCTATGCTGTCATAATAAGGGTTTTAGCTTCTCTTTTCAGACTTCCCTCTATGACCCACAGCTATTGGCCATTATCTGGTAGCTCTTCTGTTTGTTGATGATGAAGACGATGAGGATAAGAGGCATGGTTCCAATGTCCAATTCAAAATACATCCCTGCAATTCCATTATGTGATAATATACGACAAAACCATGCTACCTAAATATTGTGACTTAAAAAGTAATTTGATTTAAGCAAGCATTAAGGTGACTTTATCAGTGCATTTATCACGGACTTTCTTGACTTCCCATTCCTACATTACCTGCTTATTCTTAAGGTCCTTTGTAATTTTCTCTAGTCATTGGTTGTTAATAATACCCCTTGAATCAGTCTGGTAACTTCTTGTTTTTATCAAATATGTACTTATTACTCTTCTTAAAACTCGCGTTTACCAACGCCTTTTTATTTACTCCACGCTTTCTTTTGTTTGTGGAGATGGTATAAAAGACCCCGTCCCAGTTACTTTTATTGTTGATGATGATTATAGCTAGAGTTAATATGTGTGCGCTAAAATTCACTGTTTAAGTCGCCTTAACGCCTGTTTGTGTTAAGTTACCGATTAAGTCAACATATATTGTCAACATAATTTAATTGTTAGGATTTATTTTGAATTGAATATTATACAGATGTCTCTTATTCTTGTCGTCTTCATAATTAACTTTATTGCAAAGCTGTAATTCCTGCAATCTTCTGTTTTTTTAAGGAATTGTTCATGTATCACTTGGTTTTATTTCTATCGTTTCTTTCTTTTACATTTATTTCGCTTCAGTTTCTATATTCTCAGTTTCACCTCTGGCTGCAATTGTCAGACGCTCTTTGCTGTCTTTGATCTCTCTTTCTATGTCAATTTTGGCTAGATTGACATTATCATCAGTGCTCATAAGTCCTCTTCCTTCTGCTCTTCTAGATGTGTATATATAGATAATTTCTCCTTAAAATTCTAGCCCTTTGTTTGAGGCAGGAAGTGAAGATCTAAGGAACTGACTCCAAGTTTATAGGATCAATAGTGGAACCTTTTTTGTGTACAAGAATGGTGCATGCTTTTAGCCAATGAAAAAGCACTTCAGTGAAAACCAGACTGCTCAAATAATCTCTGTAGGATGGGATCTTAAGTAGGGACAGCGTTTGAAGCAACACATAGAGATTTGATAAAGAGGGCAAAGTGAAGCAGATTATTTCATCTTACGTATTACGCTAGCTGCGTGCTGGTGTTATATGATGATCAACGTTTTGTAACGGAAAAATTAACATAAAAATGAAATCATTGTGTCTTGTAATACACGTTTACCCATCTGGTCGTACTTGCTCGCTTCACCCACAGCATCTCCCTACATGCCGTATTCATTGACGCTCTATGGGTCCCTAGGGGATTACAAAAAGAATTAATCCTGCATGGGGTAAGGGTATGAGTTAAAACTCATCTACAACAAGCCTGCTGTCAATGTGCATTATCTTTTTAAAAAGCTTCTAGACCTTCACACTCTCCTCCTATTAAATACATAAAACGGCCTGTAAAGCCGTAATGTTCCTTGGGCTTAAGTGTTACAGTTCCAAAATCTCTTTGTCTTCTTTCTTGAAGTATCCTTTGATTATCATCTGAAAACGGTGTTACCACATGCGTTTTTAATGTTCATTGGACTGTAGAGAACAATGACACTAACATGTCTCTTATACTCTAGGCTCCAAATCTTGCAAACTGTACGTGCAAACAATAAGTTTGTATCCAATGCAGTTTGAATTCTTGCGAATTATCAATCATCTCAGTTGTAAACTCATCAAAGGAAAGTATGTAGCAGTTTATAGTAAAGCAATATAGTTCAGTAAAAAACAAATGTAACAGAACACACAACAATAACAAAATCATTTTCTGAACGTCCTGTCAGAAATGATAATAATGATACAATTTCTCAGTTCTTCTACGGTGACAAGAATGTAATTCCTCAGTTTTTATCAACCATAACGCTGACTAATCCATTGCGACAACGATACGCGACAAAAAAGTGCTTCAATCAAACATTAATCACGCTAATACGTGTCCAATAAGTCCAATATCCATACGATACGAATGGTTCAAGAGTTGATAAAAATAATAAAAAAAATATATTTAAAAGTATCACACACGTAAAGTTTCTAGTTACACAACCAACTGGAATACAAGTGGATGTCTGTAAGGCATATTGCTGTACACTGGTTGATATCCGATGTTTTGATAAAGCGTTCCTGGGGTACACGTAATATTTTGCACACTATATTGCGGCATCGAATTAGGGCTTCCCTATCGTCCGTACTGCAACGTCTCTGGTGGACGGCGATAACGTTGTGGGCGTGAATAGTTGCGCTGCTCTGACTGAGAGAAAGTGGGACTGGGGCAGACAGCTTCAGGGATGACACTTCTTCCTGCTGCTTCTGGCGTTTGGGGTCTTTGCACCGTGAATCCACTATTGTTTTCATTTTCAGATACATTAGTATTGTCTATGCTACCACTCTTGTTACTCGCATCAGATATATTGTCAGTAGCAATTTTAAGTGATCTGCTATCCTCAAATTATCTACTGAATTTTGCGTTTGTGGCACCGTGTTTATATTCTGATTCGGAATATCGATAAAATTGTCATCTGCATCGTCAGAAGTAACTTGATCATCAAACAGGGCCCTCTTGCTACGTCTCAAAAGGTTCCTTTTCTGCTGGAAAAGACAGTTTGGATCACTGGTTTTCTATCCATTATTATTAGCATTATCTGTCTGAACTGGCAACTCATTTCACGGCAGGAGTTGATTCCTGTGCAATATACGTGTGTTTACTTTAAGTTTCTTTCTGAAACAACCTCATAAACTGGACTATTTTCACCTATACGCTTTTCAACTCTGTGCGCGTCACTTTCCCAGTAAGCTCTTAATTTACCTTGGCTACCGTGTTCACTAAGATTGCTTACTAACACTCGGTCATTCTCTTGCAAAATACTAGATTGTACTCGACGGTCGTAACTATTTTTACTTCTAGCCTGCGAACCTTTGGAACGATCTGATGTTATTTAATAAGCCTGTTTCATTGCTGCTTTCCATCTCTTTACAAAGTCAAAATGATCCGTTCTTTTCGTTAAAATTCGCGAATGTTCAGGTGTAACACTTGAATCAATAGGCAATCTTGGATGACTTCCGTACAACAGGACTAAAGGCGAGCATCCTGTTATCCTGTACTGGAATGTTTCGTGCAGTTGTATGCATATGTAACTTTATTTAGCACATCCGCCCAACGCGATTTTTTCTTTTCCGGGAGTGTTCTTAACATAGCAAGGAAAGTTTAGTTAAAACGTTTAACTTGACCATTGCTTCGAGGTTGATATGGGTTGGTTCGTGAGTGACCCACAACACACAGTACTTCAAGATTCGTCATCAAATCATCTTCAAACTCCCCTATATGGTCGTGATAAAAGTGTCCAGGGAAGCCAAAGCGTAGAATAAAATCGTTGTAAAACTCATTCGAAACTGTCTTTGCTGACTTATCTTTTGTAGCATAAGTTTCAGCGAATCTCGTGAAATGATCCATTATCACTAAAATGTATTCATATCCACCAGCACTTTTCTGGAGATGTAGAACATCAATCGAAGAAAGTTCAAAGACTGAGTAGTTACGATTCTCTGCAATGGCTTGATGCCTTTAACATGTGGGCTTTTGCTTAATACACGAGCAATGCTTTGTGATAAAGATCTCAATATCTCATCGCATGTACGGCCAGTAAAAACGCTGGAGGCCTAAATTTATAACTCGTTCACTACTCATATGGCTCATTTCACAATGTAATTCCTGATATAATAGTTGATGATATTTCTCTGCGAGATATACAGTTTTTCCCAATCACGCATTAAATTCGAAAGCCAGGGCTTGCATTTGCAATTTCTGTCATTGACGGTTTTGCACCTTGTAATTTGGATCGTAAAGCTGGAGCAATTACAGGATCATCCTGTTGAGCTTGTACGATGTCCCTTGGGGTAATTTTATTTAAAGCTGCTTGATCTTGATTAGTTGTATGCTGATCGACACCAATGAGATCGATTGTGGCAGGTAGGCGCGTAATCCAGGGTGCAAGATCATTATTATCTACTGACATAGCTGTAGCAGTAGCTTGAAGAATATCAGGCGATATTTCACTGGTACATGATTGCATTATGTCTTCTATCATACTAGGCATTCTTGAAAGAACATCAGCATCTACATTTATCTTTCCTGGCCTATACTTTGCAGTAAATCGAAAATCAGCAAGCTCTGATACCCAGCGATTTCCCGTGGCATTCAATTTAGCAGTAGATAATGCATAGGTTAGAGGATTATTGTCTGTATAGACGTTAAACGATGGTGCATAGTACTGAAAGTCACCAAGATGATTGCAAACTGCCCACTTAAGTGCTAAAAATTCAAGTTTACCACTGTGTAGGTGGTAATTTTTCTCTATAGTAGACAGTGTTCTAGACGCATATCCGAGGGCACGCATCACTTCATCTTCTTCCTAGTACAATACTGCTCCAAGGCCAGAAGCGCTGGCATCAGTGTGAAGCACAAATGGAAGAGTAAAATCTTGGTAGGCAAGTAATGGTTTTCATGTCAGACAGTCAATGAGCTTATTTAAGGTTTGTTGATGATGCTGCTGCCAATCGATTGATGTGTTGGATGGAATGACTACGAGCTTTTGCCACCATCTTTGAAATTCTTTTTTCACAATTTACTTTCCCTGCATTGGACCTTTCTGTAATAGCTCAAAAAAAGGCTTCGTAATTTGCGAAAAGTTCTGAATGCACTTTCGGCAGTAATTCAGAAATCCGATAATTCGACGTATATCACCAACTGTCGTGGGTTTGCTATCGCGCAACTGACAAATTGCCTTGAGTTTGGATGTGCTCATACAGACGGTACTTATAGGTACTTATCCAGACGGTTTTGGATAAGTAGCTATCTCAATTGACTGTTGTTGCAGAAGAATGGACAAGATGTTGGTTTTTCAGCTTCGAGTGCAGCATATGGGGCACATACTTGATTTCTTGGCAAGGGTTATCGTTCATCTTGAGTTGTTTTAACTTTTTCTTACGCAATTTGTTAGTTAGATTTTTGTCCTTACCACAGGAGGCATTAGTATGGTTTGTAGAATTAATGGTAACAAAGAGATTTGTAAAATAATCATAAATTATATTGTTTATGAATTTGATTGTAGAGTCGATTGATTTTTCATTCAACTGGATATTTACAAAAACCGCGTTAAAGAATTCATTTCCAGCAGTCAATTCAACTTGTAATCTTGGCAACTTCATTCCGAGTTTTAGCTCCATGCTTACTAGCTTGTTAATGTCTATCTCCCACTCTTTGGTCGATATGCCGCTTACATCATTATTCAAAATTTTAAAGTCTAACCGGTGATTTTCATCCTTTTTCTCAATCACCAGGCAGCGTTGTTGATGCATTTTGAGACCTTACCCTCCTTCCCGCAGCTACATTTAACTACAGTCTGTTTGCAAACTTGGTTGGGATTATCCTGTAGTGTTGGTATGGATACCTCATGTGGAGCACTGCATTTCCTCTTGTAACGCAAAGTGTGCTGGCATAAGCACTGATAGTCCTTGCCACAAAAAGGAGCACAACATACATAGAGCGAAGGTCCAACACAAAAGAAAATGAAAACTTATCTACTAAAACTGACAAATACAAAGAATAAGTGAAAATCTATCTGTTATTGTTCAATATATGAACAACTGCAAAGCGAGGGCTGTGTACAGTGCGACTTTGCTCGACTGCTCAACTACATAATTTTTTCAATCTTCATGTATAATATCTCGTTAAATACTATAAGTGGAAATCTCACTAAAAAGGCAATCTGTACTTGGTCAGCTTACAAAATAATAGTAATTAAAAACTATGATAAAATAAAGCTTTAATTTATGCAATGTTGTGTCAGTGAGAGAGGAGTTTTTAGTCAGTCCATGATTTGTTTCTCATGCGTATAATGATTGTAGTCACTTTGATTTTCATATAGCTGAGGTGAAGTTTTTTAATTCCTAGCCCTTTGCACGTGTCAAAAAATTATTCAGAAGCTTGACCAAAAGTACCAGTAGAACTTGTTGATAAGTTTATAGACTTTTCTTTACGGTATGTGTTTTCAAAATTTATTAGAAGAGGTTGATACTTTCCTTTCGTTGAGCAATGCGTTCGACATATATCTTCTATACTTAGAAGTATCTCAGGACGAAAACCTACACCAGTTAGAATAGACAACGAGAGGTAGCCCAGTAGATCTACGTATAGTTTAGATGACTATATTGACGGTAATGTTTGGGCCAGGAATTTTAGCAAAGTGTTGTGCCTTCATGTATAACGACTTTGTTCTAAGTATGATTTGCATCAAACAATAACATAGAGGAATTATTCGGATTGAAGGAAAGATGAGTAACCAGGTGTGGTGGTAAGGTTCCACATGTAGAGGTTTTCCTTATTAGTAAGATTATTGTTTAAATATCTAATGGTTGAATTAATGTTGTTAGTAGGCAGGCTACTTTGAGCTTCAGACCACAAGGAATTGAGACTCTTAAGGGAATGCTCAAGCAGGAATGACACGAAGAGGCCTTGAGATGGCAGCTTAGATTGGAGCTTTTCAGTGTGACCAGCGCGAATACTTTTTAGGACTTGTTTTGTGTTTTGGTAAGTGTCATACTGGATGTTAGTGGCACAATTGGTGCTTTCCTATAGCTTTGTTATAGCACCATCCTTGGAAGGTTTCAAACGAGAACGTAAGACAGTTCGGCATAGTATAAATTTTACAGATGGAATTTGAAATGAAAAGCCAAAACTATTGTGTGGGAGAATGGTGGCAGAGATGGAAAGGTCTAGCCATTGGCGAATATATTTTGTACCGACATTATCAAGATGTTCACAATCCCTTGTTTTAGACAATTCTGCTACAGTTAGATACCAAGAGAGTTTGGAAAGAATGTAACGATGAGAGAGTAACAATTTTTTGGGGTGAATATGCAAAGAGTCGACTGTTTGTTGCATTTCATGAAGTGAAGACAGAAAATACCTTCGGGATCTTTTTCGAAGTTGAAGTAGCAGCCAAGGTAATTCAATAATCCACCATTCTTAGCAGTTGGAAAATTCTTAGAGTTGAAGAGGACTTTTGGTTGCAGTTGCAGAGATCGAGCGGAAAAACTTTTTTATTCCAAAAGTAATGCATTTTTCCACTAGCGTCTGCATGCAGGTCCATTGGTACCATCTGGTAAAGCAATTCGATAACCACTGGTTTTTGCGTTCATGGCTTTTCACAACAACTGTGTCATCAGAAAATTGGAGCCAGTGAATATGGTTGGAAAAGTTGTCAATAGCATAATGTGGAGAAAAACCTAATTCAGTATATTTTTCTTTTTTGCTGAATTGTATAACTGTTTTACAGCGCAAGTTGAATAAAAGGGAGTTAAGACAATCACCCTGTGGCACTCCTTGCTGGAAGGGAATAGCGGGAGTTGTGAAACAGTCAGAAATTATGGATGAGTGACATATGTAACTCAAACATTTCCACTGATGTTGCGTCAATCAAACTTAAATGATTTATATTGTTGAGACATGGGAGGACTATATTCAATCAAGGATAAAGTAGTAGGAAGGTCAAAGATGTAATAAAAAAGGAAAAAGAACCCAAGTCGCAATTTTGTATTGCAATATCACTCTATAAGAAGTATTTACCATAGGCTGTTGCATACTTGGGTGTCTGTTTTCTCCTGGTTTGGCATATTCTAGAAAGGCAGGTGCTGCATTTGCCTTCCTAGAGCACTTTGTGGTAGGATGATACAACACAACGCTAGCCAAAGATACTGGTCCTTACAGAATAGTGTCCACAAGCAGCTACTGTCTTGTTTGACATTGTACTGGTGTATGAATGACAAGTTTTGAATGTTAGAGTTATTGTGGCATTGTAATGTCAATAGAATGGGCTATCCTTAGCCTATTTTTCTGTTTAAATGCAGAACCTTCTACAGCACTGTAAAAGAAAAAAGTTGGGTATGGTCGTATGGGTGTGGTCATAAATTGCCAATATCACGATTTTTTCTGGATCCACCACTGCTTTGAATAAAGAGGCAGAAAGGATGATAATGGCTGCCCAAGATCAAGCATAAAGGACAAACGTTATTACGAGCCGGATATATAAACAAGATGTTTCACCTATGTATAGCATTTTTGGAAGGCGAGAAGAAACCATCGCCCATGTAATGGCTGAATGCGAAAAATTGGCTCAGAAGCAGTATATGAATCTGCATTATGATAAAGCTGGTACAATAATTCACTGGGAGCTGTGCAGAAGATATGGGTTTAAGTGTACAAAGAAATGGTATGATCATATTCCAGAAAGTGTTGGGGAGAATAAAAGGTCAGCAATCCTGTAGGATTTTAGAATCCAAACTGATCAGCAATTACATCATAATTGACCTGGCATAAAGCTTCACAATAGAGAGAAGAATGAATGTAAAATAATTGATGTCTCATACCCGTTTGACGGAAGAGTGGTCGACAGAGAAAGGGAGAAAAAGGAAAATGATGATCTCAGAATAGAAGTGGGAAATTTATGGAGTTTCTTGAAAGTAGTTATAATACTAATTGTCATCGGAGCTCCTGGTACACTAAGCAGACATATTAAGAGAAGTCGAGAGAACTGACATGGGACAGATAACGTCTTTGTTTCAGAAGACTTACATACTTTGAACGGCAAAATTAATAAGGACTCTGGACACCTAAGATTGAGGGATTCAATCCTCTGCCGAGAAAAAAGCCGCCTAACATCCAATAGGCGTGAAGAACACACATAATAATAATGATTATAAGAATACCCTTCCTGAGTATGACATTAAATTGCATCCAGTTGTGGAGTTTTGATGATGAATATTGATCTGTGGCTCAGTGGCTTAGGAGCTCTGGACTGAAATCTGAGACTGAATGTTTCATTCTTCTTGCTGTGCAGGCCTAGTCATTGCTTACGAGAAACTACCAGGCAAAAATCATAAAGAACAGTAATTTCAATGAGACAGTTGACCGCCTCATATCTGGCTGTCCTGTATTAGCACCAAATGAATACAAAAACCGTCGTGTTACAGCATCTCAGTATTTGCACCGGAAACTATGTAACCACTATCAGTTGTCTGCGCCCAATAATTGGTTGTAGCACCATCCGCAAACAGTAGTAGAAGGAGATGATGTCACAATCCACTAGGATTTAACTACATACACTGACCGTATTATCGAGGAGAACAGACCAGATATTATAGTGGAAGATAACATAGAGAAGACCCGTTTCTTAATTGATATGACTATCCCAACAGATCAAAGCATAGCTGCCAATGAATTTGATAAAATTGAGAAAGTATAAAGATCTTTAGATTGATTTAAGCAGAAAGTGGAACTTAAAAGCAATTATTGTACCTGTAATAGTAGGAGCCCTGGGTATGATAAAAATGCCTTCAAAACAACCTTGACAAGGTTCCAGGACAATCACAGCTACAGGAAATCCAAAAAATAGTGTTGTCAGTTACGGCTCATATTCTACGCAGAGCATTGTCCATGTGGGTACTAATCTTTAAGTGCCGTTTTTGCTTCTCAGTACTTCGCTTACCTTAGCTTACTGGGACCCGATTAGCAATTGAACTACAAAGCAACTTAGAGACATCAGTAAGTAATTAAATATTTATTTAATAGTGGCTACAAATGAAATAGTTTAAAAAATAACTAATGAAGGCCAACTGATCTTCCTATTTACGATATTCTTCCATCTATTAAGCAGTAACACGTGGATCTAGTCCAATCTTTAATTTTGATTTTAAACTTTTTGCCATTTTTAGTAGATTTCTTCATGTCAGGGGGGTGTGTTCCATAGCATGCTTCCTTTAAATTTCAGTGTATTTAATCCGTACCTCACTGTTTTCTTTGGTAACTGGACAAGATCCTTTATTCAAAGATCGTAATTTGTGGACGTACGTTCGAAGATATTCAACAGAATGTCTATTTATTTCTTTGTATGATGATTTGCCACTAAAATTTCCAGATCAGTGGACAATAATTGAAATTGAGTAGTACAAAAGATTATATAGTATAAAATTTTCTTCGTATTCAAGGTTTGGAGCAACTCTAGAAAAAGCTCTGACTTTATTTGAACTGTTTTTCAAATTGATTGCACATGCTGTTTGAAGTTTAGTATAGTGTCACTTGTCACACCCAATGACTTTATACTGTCAAGCCATCTGGGTCACAATGCCATTTATATCAATGCATAATGCATAATGTCATCATTTAGTATTATCATCTGCAAAATTGGATACCTGAGAGTGATGTATTTTATAGAAGAAGTCATTAATGAATAGGTTAATAGGAAAGGTCCTAGGACAGACCCTTGGGGAACACCTGATTTGATTTTCTGCCATGCACTACAGGAAGTGCCTATTTTAACTCTTTGTCTTCTTCCAACAAGGTAACTATGCATAAGTTTTAGACTGTCTATGCTGAGTCCGTAAGCATCCATCTTAGCTAAAAGCTGGTCTTGGGTTAGACAGTTAAATGCTTTTGATAAATCCATTAAAATCATACCACCTAACCCTGATTGGTCGACAAGCCTATGGATTGTTTCAATGAATCTTAGTAGAGCACGTTGGGTACTATGCTTGTCTCTAAATCCACATACAATGTTTGCTAGCTTAGGTTCCGTAAAAGGTACCATCTGCCTTGTCATGAAGTACTCAAAAACTTTAGATAAGGCAGATAGTACACTGATTGGTCGATAGTTATTTTTCCTTAGCTCTGGTCATCATCATCTTAGGTGCTGCGTCATGGTTTGATGTTGGCTATCATGTATTTGAAACCAGAACGGTCATCCGCCCGCCGCAAAATGTCCAAAGCACCACACCCAGCAGTCAACGCCAGACCTCCTAAGTACTTCAGTCGCAGTCTTCCTTTTTGTCTTTTGCCATTGATTTTCCCTTCGAGTACCAGTTTCTCCAAACCTCCTTTCCTCACGACATGTCCAACAAACCGTAGCTTTCTTCTTCTCATTATAACCAATAAGCTTCTTTCCAATCCCACCATATATACTACACGCTCATTTGAGATCTTTTTCAACCAAGATAGTCTCATCACTTTACGATAGCACCACATTTCCAGAGCATCCAGCCTCTTCCTGCAGTTTGAACTTATGGTTCAACTTTCACAGCCATAGACCAGAATTGACCATACATAGTGTTTCAGCAGTCTTAGTCGTAGCTTGATGCTGAGCTTCTTGTCTATAAGAATGGTTCTCTTCTCTGTAACAGCCTTCTTGGCAAGGGCAGTTCTTCTTCTGATCTCTTTTTCACATCTGCAATCTGATGTGACAAGGCTGCCTAGATAGTTAACCTGATTTATCTGATCTAGCTTTTCTTCATCTAGGAAGATATTGCTGCAAGGAATTTCGGTCCTTTTACTCTGAACCTTGATCTTTGTTTTCTTCTTATTGATTTTCAAGGCCCTTTTTTCGTTTTCACTTTGCAACGAACTTAGAAGGTGTTGTAGACCTTGTGTGCTGTCTGCCATCAGCACTGTATCATCAACATGTCGGATGTTTCTGATTGGAGAACCATGGAGAGCACTGGCAGCATCTCTAATTACAGGTAATACATCAGTCAGTTTTAATGGATGAAGAAAAATGCAGAATTGGACCTCTGAGCTTGCAATGTTTGTTGCATTGTTGAAAAAATGATCTGATGTCAATTTTAATATTTGGACAAGAATATCTCCACTTGTTATGTTCCTTATATTTAGGTGGTTCATCCCGTGTGAGACTTTTATCTATGACGACTCTGAGAGACTTGGATTTTATGTGCCCTTTTGATTTCAGTGCCATTTAACAACAAACTACCCGAGATTACTAGTTGCTCTATTCTTCGTGTGCGGCATATTGTGATGTATTCAGTTCTACTCGGGCAACGAATCAAGTTGTATATCCATATCCACTCAGAGAGATTGAGCAGTTCTCGCTGTGCGTCAAATATTAGTTTTTCTACATCATCTGATATAACCGTAATTTGTTTCATCAACGTAGATACTAGCTTGAGAAAATTCGACGCACTTTTCAGCGTCTGTAAGACAAATGACAAAGGGAGAGGACTATGACAAGAGCCTTGGGGTATACTAAAAGTGATGTTTTTGATTTTTGATCGCTGTCCATTAGCAGCACAAGATTTTTTTTCTCTCCTTTAAATATGATTCAAACCAATTACTTGCAGATCCTCTAATAATATGCGCACGATGCTTTTTGATGTCTGTCTGTTAAACTTTATCTTCCTTAAAGCTTTCTAATACAACATTAAAGTTTTTAAAGAGCACATGAAATGAAATTTTTTTCGCCTTGTATATCACAAACAGACACAAAAAAGACTTATTTGATGTTTATAAGTAAATATGATCCGCGAAAGTAATTGTAAATTAGTGTAAAAGAACGCGATTTTGCCCTTGCTGGTGGCTCTGCTAAAACGCGGCCAAATGCACGTGATTTCTCACATGTAACGTCAGATTGTTTGTTGGTACAACCGGCAAGACAGCACAGGAAAATGTCGAGTGATTGCGATGGAGTTGAACGTGGGAGAAAGAAAGAAGGAGGACGATACTGTGTAGCTGGCGGCCCAAATCAACAGAGCTGCAGAAATACTAGTTACACTTCTGGCACTACGATGCATCAATTTCCTAAGGACAAAAAGCTACGGCAAGAGTGAGCCAGGTTTGTTAGACGGCATAGGCCCAACTACAGAGCTCAAAGCAGATATGCAGCTCTCTCCATTCATTTTGATGAATCAAGTTTTACGAGGCTGATAATAGCTCGCAAAAACGTCCGCTGGAGGAGAAATCTCATTCCAGGAGCTGTTCCAACAAGAGATTCTGTCAATCTTTATTCGCCGTCAAAGTTATCACAACGTGACAAAAGACAGGTAACTACATAATACATATGTAAATACTTGATAAGGGAGATTCCCTGAAAACCTGAGGGTATGACAACAGATCAAACTTGACTGCAACTCTAGTCTAGAGATTTGTTGATATACTAATACAAATTCCAGAACCCAGAAATCAGCTCAATTATGATATGAATGTTTAGTACTATTTTGTTCAGTGCATTAGAATATATATCTATAGCCTTCAGTACTCTATATGTGCATTACTATTATAATGAGCAGTTCATCTTTTCTGGATATGCTCAAATACCTTGGATTTGATGAAAGACCTTGCTTATTTATTGCCAGGAGTGAACTAAACATTACAATTTGCACAACAAGCACATTAATTTATTTTGTGGTAGGAATAAGGCATAGACAAATCCAGAATTGAAATCCAGAACTTTTGATTACCTTTCCTATGATATTTTTGATAATTTTATTTTAAATAATTTTATTGTTGTACAATTGTATTGTATAAGTCTTTGATTAATGAGAAATTTAAAAAAACATTGTTTAAATAAAAGTTTGAAAAAAATTATTAATTGTTCACAGTTCCAGTACTATATTTATAGGCATATTTTGGCCAGCCTGCATTTCAATGAGAATCTGCATAGGGAAAAGGAACTATCAAAGGATGGTAGGACATATACCAAGATTGTTTGGCCAAAATAGAAAATGGGTGAAAAAGCTGTCAAAGAAAGGGCTATCCCACAAACTTATGGTAAGAATAGAACTAATGAAAACTTGCTGACAATATACAATTTGTAAATACCACTCATATTCCAATTTGGAATTCACCTGAGAAACAAAAATTCTAAATCAAATATTTTTCTAGGCTATGTTAATGAACTAAGAGACATGCATTTGAAAGTACCCAGCAGTTGCTTTCAAATATTGTTTGACGAAATCATGTCCCATCAACCTGAACCAATGGAGAGACAACTCAGTGAGAAAAAGCAAAAGTGAGGCATTGCAGCTATATGCAAAGAAGAAGATACAACAAAGAGATAATATATTGTTTCCAAAGTGTAAGTTGCAAATTCATGAAGTCTTTTGAGCATATTCCTTCTGAGAAAGTTAACTGGATTCTAAGCTGAAAGCTAAGTTGCATGCAACTGCAATGCTTCAACCAATTCCTTTTACAATAATACACAATTACTCATGTCTATGTCAACATGTAAGCTTGGAAAATAACTTGTTCACATGTCCAAGGCAATATGAATTCATAGTAAATTTGAATGGATCATATTTGGTACATTTTCAAAGACAAAGGAAGGTGTGGTAGTTAACTATACATGATTCCAGTTTTACATAAGGGTGTACAAAGTTCTCAGGTTGTACAAGTCTTCTTTCCACCATTTGCTCTCATAATGAACTATCTCAGCATATTTGTTTCTTCTGTAGTACAAGAACAGGAGACATTGCAAGATGCAATTCCCAACACTTGGCGAGGGAGCACAGATGATACCATGAAAGCACAAAAAGCAGAGCCCCACCAGTGTGCAAATCTTGTCAAAAGCCAAGATGAGGACACAAAAGAGGCATTGCAGTTAATATAATTCTTTCCTGTATCAAAATGTTGACAGTCATTCTGTCATGACATGCTACCTGTTAATAAAGGGCTAGGTTTCATTTTCCAATTTCTGATGAGGGGGAGCCCTGTTGTGTGCACATGATGAAAGGAATGAAACTTTCATTGTTCAAACAGATCAGTTAATTTTGGGCTCATTCACGCTCATAAGTTGTCGCAAAACCCCTTGCATTATATGTAGGATACTTTCTTCATAAGAATGTATATGCACATGTCAGTAATCCCTTAGTATTGACCAGACCACAGTAGCCAAAAAACCATTTAGCAAGCCATTGATATGCCACTGCATGTAGAAACCTGTAAACAAACAAACGTTTTAAATTGTGAGAATACTTTACAGTTGCAAAATGTAGATAAAGTGACGCCCAGTGTATAGACAAACACTGAAGCTAGCTTGGTAGAATATGTCGGTTGCTGAGGTGTAGTGAAGGTAAATTTGACAACCAGAAAAAAGTGCTGGTGAAGAGACTTACTCATTCTCTGATTGACCATGCTTCTTCTTATAATTCTTTCCTTGTCTGTCTTTTAGTAAAGTGACCACCATGTTAAAAATAGTCATGTTCACACGAGCTGCATGGTCTTTATGCTGGGTTGTGCAAGCATAAGTGTCAGTCAATCGGTCGAACGCAACTTTTCCATAAGCTTTGGCTATTTCATGGCAATATAGAAAGTCTCGAGATCCAACTAACAGCTCTGGACGACAATGGGAACAAATACACCAAGTTTCCAATGGCTTAACCCTCTCGTATCTATTTTCTAATTCCTGCCGTGTAAGCCCATCCACATTCTTATTCTCATCAGCTACGGCCTGGTTTTGTCCTCTAATGCCATCATCTTTGGGAACCAGTGGTTCATTCAAGTACAGCTCAAACATACTAGCAACAGCAGTTACTTCTATTTCCTCGTCACTATCATTACTGCCATAACACTCATTATCACTCTCAGAATCAATCGCTGACATAGTGGCCTATATGAACTCGACAACAAGATCGTGGTTCCTAATAAACAATCTGACGTCACATACAAGAATAAAGCTCGGCTCAGTCTCCAATCGAAAGAGCCACCAATTAGTGCCAGTAACAAGTGAGAATTAACTATTTCCAATCATTTGCCGACAATTTAAATATGAAATTCATTATCAGCGTGTTCAAATTGACCACCTCCGACATATTTTGTTTTCATTTCATGTGCTCTTTAAGGACTTATCAGAATGGACTGATCAACAGCTCAATTGCTGATCAACTGATTCACTTGATCAAAATGATGCTTTGCTGAAATGGAATTGATTCCGAGCCGCTAGATATTCATTGTGCCATAATATGAAATTTGTTCTACAAATTTTATATTGGTCTTTAGCAAATCTAGCTTTTAGCAATGGCACTTGCATACAGCTAGATTTGCTAAAGACCAATACAAAATTTGTTATAAGTTTCCTCTTTTTGAAGGTACTCTCTTCTATAAGCAGTACTGTCGTTTCTGTCTGCTACTGTACTAAATGTGAGAGCATTCATACCTTACACAGGCGCGGATCCAGAGGATCAGGTGATCTGACTCAACCGTGAAGTTCTGTTGACTACTTCATTTTGGAACTTTAGGACAAGCTCATTTGTAAAAAATTTCTATGTCATGCTATTTGAAGACTTAGTAATTTAAAAATTCTATGCATGATAGATGGCTCCTGTCAAGTCTCTATAATCTTTCTCTGAATTCATTAAAATTGTTTTATTTACTGCTTTAGTCAAGATATCAAACTTTCTTTGTTTTTTATCAGCTTTGTTTAATTCTGCTGAAGTTCAATCGTAAAGGCCTAACCACTCTCTATGAATAGCTTTCCGATCCCATCCCAATCAAACCCTGTTAAACCAAGAAGAGTTTAATAGAATTTCATATTGCACAAATTTTGATATGGTTTTCACCGGTTCAACTCCCTAAATGAATGGGTAACCGGGTTCAAATTTCCTTCTTTTACGTAATGTGAGATCCGCAGATATTCAGTAGAGGCGCTTGCTATACTATTTTAGATGGCATTGTGCATAATTGAAAGCATTCTGCTACTCTGTTGTCTATTATCTAGGGTAAAGAATAGAAGACAATAGATATAAGAAACTTGATATATCGGTATCCATTCAGTTGCAACGAGCGGAAGGAACGTGCTACCTGACAAGAATTCGTACTATATAAAACTCCATCCCTGAAATGCGATTACAAGACACTTTCATGGATTTGAAACAATTTTTAATTCAGGGAATGCAATTCTTAAAACTTTGACCCAGTGTTTGAAACCGTTCACCCCGGTCTAGATCAACCCCTGTTACATTCATGTGCTTCTACTTCCTCTGTCTACAAATGGGTCCTTGCTGTTATGCTTGTTATGCATGTGCCGTCATATGTGGAGTGAGTTTTGCAGGATGTTACTTTTCACTTAGCTACTCTCAGTATTTCCTGACATAACTCATCCATACCAACTGTTTGGAGAGATTTGTAGATTTTGTATTCGAAGCCCTATCATTTAGTTTTGGATGACAACGTAGCAAAAAGCTAACTTTCCAGAGAACTGCCCGCTAAACATGAACAAGGTCTGCAAATCGGGCTTGGAAAAAGAAAAAAATGCCCCCATTTGCCTGCTCATGCTGCAATGTTGAGAGAAATGATTGTAAAAATCATCATAAGCCTACGCTAGGCTAATGTCTTGTCTTCAAGAGAAAACAGTTTTTTGGGGGAGAGAGCTATTAATCTTACCCAAGAACTGTTTAAGTAAGAAGAGTTATGAAGAATACGTATTACTCCGATCATGGCTATTGTCCGTAGCATTCCAACTGCAGCTTAGATCAAACTTGTATTTCATAGTGCTTCTTTACAAGTGGTTCTATTGAATGTTTAACTTTAATTTCCAACTTGAATTTCACGAATTATTTCTTTTACATTTTCCCAAGTCAACTTGCAATCTTGAAGTTTGTGCACTTGATTTGTACTAGATAATCCTGAGATGGGCAGATGCAATTGCTTGGTAATGTAGCTATCAGTCAAAGAGTCGATGTGCCCACTAGAGTGTAGGGTTGTGCGACATGGGTGTAGTATTATGGCTACTAAACCCATGTCTATCTTGAGGTCATCCATTTAGTACATACGCACTGTAGATGGAATGGGTTCAGCAAAAACCATATGCTTGTGTACAGAGGGGTTCCTGCCCATATATAGCTACGTAAGCAATAGGACGGCACTAACACACACTAATACATCTAACCACGCCGAAACTGCATAGGTTTTTAGCACGCAGTTTTCAATGGCCAACATGTTGACCTATTGAATGCATTAGAGTTTGATGATTTGGAACAAATATTTTTAACTTCATCGCAGTGAGTCTGAAAGAACGAATTTGCCGATCTGTTTAAAAGCGAACAGAAACTGTGTTGGACGTGGGATAGAAGCAGTTTGAAAGTGGCCCAGCACTAAATATAATAGCGGGATGGGGGTCAAAGTTATATAAAATTGTGCGTCCATACCATTTCACATTCATTTCATTTAAAACTTATTTATACAGGGTTAAATTCAGTAGCGTGGTTTACAATTGGCTCTGTAAACAAAATCAAAACCTAATTACAATATAGGATGTCTAAAAGAATATGATATACATATTTAAATAATTACAACTGCAATCAGAAGCATACTAAGAGAAAACAAGCTAACCCATGCTACTAATCTTGGAGTCTTCCAAAGATGATTTGAAGCAATGAATAGAGGGCGCTAATTTAGCTCTTAAATCAAAATTGTTCCACTCTTTTAACCATATTTTTTATAAGAAAAAGATTTATAAGAAAACGAGTCTCAAATGCTCAAAATCTAGTGCTTTTATTGGCCAAAAATCGATATTTCGTCGTTATTGCGTTCAAAATGTTAAAGATGGAATTGAAGTTCAAGTATACAATATTAATAACGTAAGTGTAATCAATTTAACTAGTTTATTTCAGTAACAGTGAAGAAAAATTTAAGAAAATCTTTGGCTCAACTTTGGGAAAGTTTAGAAGATTGAGGCTCAGGCAATATAGCAGTTTTCTTATAAAAAACACGTACTCCACGAAAAACAAAGGATTGTTGATCAAATGATGTTCTCATACGGGGTATTAGTAGATCAGTCGCAGAATTCCAAAGTTCACGTGTGTGACGATCAGAAAGTTTAGAAATACAACTGTTGAAGTAGTCAGGAGCTAGCTTGTTCAAACATTTATATATCATAACAGTTTACATCATAACCGATGTTTCACGATGAATAAGCCCATTGATTGTAGGCTATCCTAGATCTTGATTCAAAAATGTCGTAGAAGAATCAGATGGACTATTCGTCACTATTCTTGCAGCTCTACTTTGCAATTTTTGTAATTTTTTTAGCTTAGTAGTTCCAATGGAGTCTCAAACAGACCAGCAATAATTGATATTAAGCTGCACTATATCCTTTTAAACTTTAAGAGTGGCAAGTGGAACATATTTCTTGGTGTGTTTCAGAAAGCCCAAGGCTCGCGAAATTTTAATCTGTATCCTCTTAGTTTGACTGCCCCATTTTAGGCTGTCCCATTTTATGTA
Source organism: Cassiopea andromeda (assembly GCA_018155075.1). Lineage (NCBI taxonomy): Eukaryota > Metazoa > Cnidaria > Scyphozoa > Rhizostomeae > Cassiopeidae > Cassiopea > Cassiopea andromeda. The sequence goes on along the minus strand of WIPJ01067503.1, from coordinate 133,700 downwards.
GATGAAAGTCCTTGCTCAATGTAGGAATTAGCTTGATTTATTTTCACAATGAACACTAGCAATATGGAATACTGTCTTTCAGATAAACTTCTCATCTAATGATTTTTTTTTATCCCATATTGTATGGAATTGAGGATTTGCATTATTTATCTGGTTTGAACAATTAGTTAGAATTATCTATGTTGTAGTGGAGCATGATATGTTTTCTTTATGTTTTGCAACCCTTTCTCTCTAGTTTACAAGCACTGAAATAGATAGCCTTGTCAGCAGAACTCGCAGCTTCCTGTCATACATGGCATTCAACTCTGGTGTTGGGTAAGTATTGCATTGCATGCAATAGTTCGTTATTGAAGTTCTCGCCCAGAACCTTTTTCTTGTGCAGGTTCATCTTGCACAGTCAGTATTCCAGCCTATGCGGCATCAGCACAACACTGATTAGTGTTAGTCCATGGAGATTAGCAAAAACATCGATTCCTTGACAACAGAAACGATGTAATGAGTAACGACTTTGCCAATGATGTCGTCCTGCAGCAGTATCATGATCAGAATGTCTATTACCGACAAAATGTAATTAGAGAGAATTTTTAAAAGAACTGCTTCAAAAGATTTATGCAGCCAACCATGAATTTTGCATAGAATAAGAGATATATGCTTGAGGTATTTAAGTGGGAGATTGGAAAAATCAGCATGATTACTTGACAGGTTATTCAAGATTCCACACCACAATGGAACACGTGGAAACCAGATCAATCTGTCGGTTGATTGATCTAAGTATAACACCCAGTTCAAGAAAAGGGTTTTAACCAGTAAAACATTCACTTTTGTTGAATCATTAGCACATCGATTTGTTTGCGTTCAAACCTAAGTCATTTCTTATCACTTTCATTTTCTGCCAGTTTGAGAATGCTGTAATTTGTTTTATGAATGACTGTTCTATACCTTTAGAATTCATTCTCAAATCCCGTTTTGGGTGTAATGTCAGAAAATATGTAGTTGTATATGGTGTACTCGAGCTCACCGGCAGAAGTACGCCAGAAACAAGTATTTTAAGTGCTAAGTGGGATGTTATGGTCCTACTGTTGTTTAAGCTATGTATTATATTTGGACCCTAAGTTCAGACAACAAGGATGCTACATGAAGCATAACATGCATACAATATAACAATATTTCCTGAAAATAGCATGATTCTTTGGGCTCTACCATTCTTGGAGCCTTAACACGTAACGCAAAACATACTAGAGTCTACACTCCTTAATTCTTTTCAAAGAATGAGAGTCCAATATTCCAGTGCCCATTTTTCCTACGTAATACAGTGGATACTTAGGTTTCTTTAAGACACATGACATCTTGCCAAATCATCTGAGACTAATTTCTATATATACTGCACGAACTTTACCTAAGAGAATCTACTCTAGTAGTAGCAGTATTACAGTATCACTGTAATATATATCTTAGCATAGAGTTATAGTGCTTTTCTTCTTTCCTGAAACTGAAATTGTAGGGGCCTTGGCACTAGTGACATCGTGATTGCTCGTCAAGTTAAAGTTACCAAATTGCAATGTAGATGGAAAAGAGTTTACTAACATGATCACTTAGCCTACTTGGCAGCTATTATGGTCCCATTCCTGTTCTTTTCAAAAGAAGGGAACAGCATCTCTGCACACACATATGGCCTACATGCAATACAGGGTACTTTAGGTCTTCTGGATTTTAGGCTTGTTTCAATTCAATCTGTACATATGAATGTAAAACCACCTCACAACTGTCCCAGAAATAACTTGGCATTCATTGTATATTGTGCTGCATGCCTCTTGCACTAAATATTATCATTTTTGTACATTTTGCTGTCTACAGTTCGCCAGAATAAAATTCGTGTTCCAATCATCTTTCAGGGTTATGAGTATAGAACAGAAGATATTCCATGCCTCTGTCGCTTGGGAAAGATTTACTGGCTCCATGTCCCGGAATATTTAGCGTTAGCCGATCCAATTTGGCATTATAAGAACTAAACGATAGATATTTCGAGCCACCACCCTAGCCTGTAAATTTGCACAATGATTTACTAGTGTATTTTACAAGCTACTGAGGCTCAAAATATCTTTTGTTTTGTGATTATAGTACAAAAGCGTGATTTGATAATGATAAATATTCCGGTGACTGACACGCTTAGTGATGTACCAACTTTTTCAGCAAAAGTGGATCTTTAACACCCCGAAACCTCCTATTTTGGTACGCCCTTGAATGGAGAGTTTTGACTTCAATCATAATACTGTTTTGAGTAGGAGCAATTACCCTAGGGCTCTCCTCTGAGATATCCCAGTACATGATGTGCTATAGCGCTACATGATGGCTCATCGGAAATATTTTCTGAAAGATTTCATGCGACTCTCATTTCTCTCTCAAAATTGAAGCATTGTCAGTTTATTAGTTGTGTTGTGAATATGTCCCAATATCTTATTCACATAGTATGCCTTTCTTTTTTTTCAACGATGATATAAGATGAGGAGAATAAAGCCGTCTTTGCGATGCGCGATGCAGCTCCATCTTATGAAGCTAAAGTTGACGCTCTACCGGCCCGATTTTCCACAAGCTTTTCATGCTAAATGGAATTGACCGTAGACAACGTGCCTCGAGAAGACATTTGCACTTCATTATTTCAATTAATGTTTCCTCAGAGGAAATAAGCGTTTAAGCTTTTCTGCTATTATAGGAACAACTTTCAAAAGATTCTGATCTTTCTCGACCAATATCAAGCTATCAAACATGTGTGATAATTTTTCTCATTTGTGTCACTTTGCTACTCCTGTACGGTGAATGAAACATTTGCCTAAGAATTTTTCTGTCGTGTGCATCAAGTTTACTACTGGCATGCCAGTTTCCGCTATTCTTTATTTTTCTTTTCTACATATTACTGTTTGACGTTATACTGAATTTCTCATTATTTACAAACAGTGTGCTTTAATTTTAAGCCTTCCGTTTTTCTATAAGGGCTTATAGGCTTTTAATTCTAATGTAGGAAAGCATCAAACTTTGATCACCATAAACCGCTTCTGGTCAATGCCGGTCAAGATACATTTGCAAGTATTGGTATGCATTTCATTTAATTTTTCATCAAATGTACCTTTTAGTCCATTGAGTTGTGGCGGTTACTTTTCAGGGGGCCACGTCAAACTATACAATGCTAATTGAAAATGAATTGGGCCAAGCAATCACACGTATGTCTACAATATATTACAAGTGCGAAAGCTATACTGAAATGGGTAGATTCCTCTTAAGCACTTGTTTAAGTATGCTCATGAAGTCTGCTTTTGTGTCACATAAAGTCAGTCCAATTTAGGTCTTTGTACCCCAGGAAGATAATGCTTTTTGCTCTATGCAAATTTTTATGCTTGGTGGCAAGGATGCTGGCATTGCATAACTTCGTACCAATATGAAATGAGAGGTTTTTCTCGAGAAAGCCTCAAAGATGTCCGTATCTAGCGGGAACTTTAATTCATTAATTAAGTTTTCGGTAGATGCGTCATAGCTACCATTGGTAAAAACTCTGCAACTCACTTTTCCACTTTTTAGGTTTGCTATATCATTTCATTGCAGATTCTCTCTAGCAGAATAGCAGTCGTGGGAATGTTGACCTGACTATGCCAACAGGCACTTTAATTTAAGCATCCAACAGCCAATCATCTTTCTTCATTCAAATGGCGTGTAAGCCTCCAAGCTGTGAGAGGTTGCTAGAGGTGGGTCTAGTAAGTCGCTCCGCAAGAATACACTGTGCCGCCATATTTTACCTGCGAATTGGCATTTTTTCAAGGTTGGGGTGTACTATCCTCCGTAACTTTCAACCCCACACAGGAGAAACAACTTCGAAAGCGCTTAGTGGTATTGGATTGATAAAATTTCTCTGTAAGGATTTTGAATGGGAAGTTCGTGACCAGGCTTAGAAGCTTCTTATGAGACCCCACTTTGACTTTGAAGGTATTATTTATCACAAATTTAACCCTTATATGCATCTTAATTTTGCAAAAACATAGAGCAAGTTCAATATTTACCGGCTCTGGCGTTCGTTGGTATGTGGAGGGGTAACAGCATACAAAAGTTTTCATGAAGTACTAGCTAGGGAGATAGTACTGAAAATTTTTTCATTTCTGTTCTCTAAAGTGTAGGTCGCGTGAATATCCGTTCTTGGAATTACCTCAGGAGTGCCAAATAGCATACAATCTGCGGAATACAAGTGCTTATGAGCAACCAAGGGAAGGAGGACTGTTCGTTATCAAACACATACTTTTAAGAAACCCAGACTTTTACTTCAGTTGTATAATTTGACCAATTGAAATTTCTACATATCAAGTATTTAATATGCCACACATTAGATGACACTAGTCAACATATATTTTTCATCAGAAACCTCAAAAACTATTCTATGGAGTATTGTATTTGTAGTACTTGTATTTTTATGCTGAAAGGCCATTTAGGGTAGCCATGCATATCATGTTCCCAATGGTATTGTATATGTAAGTATGTGCTGTTAAATTGTACAGTTTTGGATTGTGTAAAAACAAGCCTCTGAGTTGCGTGAAAGTGCGCTGCAATCTCCGAACTGCTGTAAGTGAAAAATTCAAAGAACAAGTAAATTTATCTGCATTAGAGAGCACGAGAGCTAATCTGGAGTTCTATCGTGTGCATTTGTGAAGTTTTCTCTATACCTGACATTGTGACCAAAGTTGTACACAGAAAGTCAATAGCAATAGTTGCATTTTCTTGGTAGAGTTTTGCAAACATTTTATTTCTGCTCAATCTATACAAGTGAAATCATTTTAAATCAAAGTAGACCATTATTAACTTTCACTATGATCTATATGAACACTGTCCCATTCATTGACTTTTGATTAATGAAAATGGAGAATTTCATTGCAGTATTTTCTTGGATCAGATAAGTAATTCTAACCCCGTTCTACTTCGATTACTCACCAAACAGAGTTTCCATTGCTTCAAACACCGTTTGTTCCCATATCCTCCATCAATTAGACACCCTAAGAGTGTGATTGCTTTAGTACTGCAAACTGATGCAGTTGCTTTCTAATAATATGTTAATTTTTTCAACTGCTTGTGTGATACAGCTGATGTTTTGTTGTGATGTTGAATTATGCTACAGACTGCTGTGACACCAGAGCACCCTACGGATAGGCAAGCAAAGTAGCACCCATTATTGGTGTTACAACTAATTGGTAAACAACATTAGAAACTATTTCTCTAGAAGCCGAAACATAATATCCTAATGATGAGCAAAATCTAAGCCCCATATTGCTTATTTTGTCAACTAGATATGTTTTAATGTCAGATCTAAGAATTGCTTGTTTGCTAGAATAATTAGAATAATTAGATAGATGTAGTGCGAGGATAGGGGTACATGTGTAGTCAGAATTTGTGGTGTTAATAGATTAATAAAATAGAACATGGCGCTTGTATCAACCTCTAGCGCTTAGAGGCTCCCAATCAAGTTCTTCATAGGGCCTTTCATTAGAAGTGCCTCTCCAAGTTCCTGCTGCTATGGCAGCAGAGTCTTGCACGGATTCAAGATTTTCCATTGGGTCATTTCCAAAGCCAGCATCATCATTTTGAGGGATGTGGTATAAAAAATAGTCTTAGTCTAGATGGGGTCTCACTCACATAATTTAAATAATTTATCAAACATACTTCCAGATAGACATTTTTACATAGACTTTAACATTCCAATCGCTTTTCTTGACTTAGCTATGGCCGCTTGTATATGCTCAAATCCATTTGTTCATGCTTGACATTGCAAGATCTAGATCCTGATTCATATTGTTATAGATACATATATA
>WIPJ01067503.1:99593-125336 GCA_018155075.1 Cassiopea andromeda | reverse complement strand
TATATATATATATATATATATATATATATATATATATATATGTAATACATTTGAAAAATTACAAGACCCAAGATTGAACCTTGTGGAACTACCAACTTGGGCAATTCCTCAACTCGAAGATTGGTCATTCAGTACATTTCTCCGATTACTGCTCTACAGGAAACTGTGAACAAGGAACAGTAGATTCCCTACCACACCACATCTTCTAATCTTGTAAATGAGTCCCTCATACCAGACCTTGTCAAATGCTTTCGAGATGTCAAGAAGAGCAGAACGAAGTTCTAGAGTAGAATTACCGTCAAAAACTGAATGAATAGAATGGATAATGGGAAGAATCGCCTGGATGGAAGCGGAGTTGATTCGAGTATTATAACTTTTTCCCTTTCTAGATAAGAATAAAGAGAGTCATGGATGAGCTTGTCCAAGATTTTACCAAAGTTTGGACGAATGGCACTTGGGCCGCAGTTTTCCTTCAGATTTTTTCTAATTTATTGTGGGCCGGTGGAACATTTGCTCGTGTCCAGATTCAGGGAAGATGCCCTTACGCAAACAATTCTCAAAGATCAATTATATGTTTATCACTCACACTGGGATTTAAACTCACCGGTGTTTTTTGCTTGGATTAAGGTTACGGGTGATACTCAGTATCTTATCACCGGAGATTAATTATTCTCAAACTATTGAAGTGGTCTTACGCAAATCTCTCAGAATTGCAATGCTAGTGTCTAATGGTATACATTGAAATAGACAGTACTCGTTAAATATTTAGACTTTTGCAGTGAAGTCCTACACAAAGATAACATTTTCCAAAGGGGAGGTATTTCAGGAATATCAGCGTTATTTAGAATTTTTTATTAGAGACCAGTACTTTTAGTGTCAGTTAAAGGGTCTGATAACAAATGATGAATTTTATTAAAATATTTACGCTTAGCATCGTCAGCAAGTTTTGATCCCCGAGCAGTCATATCTTGAATACTAGCATATGTATCAACCAGTTGGCCCTTGTTGAGAAACGATTTAAATGCTCTATTCTTCTTCCTCAAAAGTTTCTTTATCTTAGGATTAATCCAAGAGAGCTGGTTGGACATTATCGTTTTGAGTTTATTCGGTATGAAATTGGAACAAATGTTTAGAAGGACTTCATTAAGAGCTTCATAAAGATCTCAAATTGCTTGGTATCAAGTGTTATTAGAGACTACAAAAATTAAAACTTTATTCTCATACTGATAATGTTTGTGTAGCTGAATCAGTCTTGAAGAAAATGTTAGAAGCTTCTTTCGTTTCTAAGACTTTGTGAAAATGCTGCATGTTAGAAGTCTCATTGGCTGAAATTCATGTAAAAGCAAATCTTGGATTACTTCATGCATCTTGGCAACAGAGAAGAAAGATTCGTACATGATGTAGCAAATTGAGTTTTTAGTTGTCGTTTAGGGCACTTTTGTGACTTTTATGGCCACACCACTCTGGGGATTGCAAACTGTAGCAATAGCAGTACTGAAATTGTATTTTTCCTGACGAAAGTAAGTCAGTCTTATTTCAAGCATTTTGGTGGCCTTAGAATGCATTTCTCTTAAAATCTGTGATTTTTTATTCCCCTTTCCATTATCCATACAAAATCATCATAATATAACCAAAATGCCTCACATTTTTCCCCAAAACACCCAATCTCCACAGCAAGCTCACTAATTACCTTTTCAATGACAAAAAATACAAATCTGTATTCTATGACAGGCAAATGCAGTCAGAAGAGGGACCAAGTGCTGTAAGAAATGTTTAATTTAATAGTCAACTTCGTCAAAATCGAAAAAGATTAGATGGCAGATAGAGAGAAGACTTAACGTGATAGTGACAGAGACATAATTTTTGAAATTTTTGGCAAAAATTGCATCAGAATGCCTCATCAGAATGCAAAGAACATTTTGAGCATAAAATTTTGCTTACCTGTGTAATTTACCATGTTCCAACCCGGATCAGATTGGGCTGGATTATTAGAGAGACTTCAAATTAGACAGACTAAATAATCATGTCTGTCTGAGACGTGTAAGCTTTGTGTTGTTTTGTTGACATATGTATGATTTTTGCTTAGTTGTTATGCTACCTTTATGCGCATATATAGATCTAAGGAAGTTGTCGATGAAGTTACTATCATTATCAAAACAAGAAGAATAGCATTCGTCGATAGTATATAGTCAAGAAGTATCATTCGTTTGAAGTTAAGCATAGTAGCTGTATTCGGTTGAATTATCGTAGAATTTCGTCAATATTGACAGTTAAGTTAATGCCCTCCAGATTGCTACCAAATATCGGAGCTAGTCCCAAGTCAAAGGTATGAGAGTTTACCTTTGCACAAGTACTTAGGTTCCAAGTCCCATTTAAGCAAATCATATGAATTTGAAATGAACTTACAATCATCATGATGGTCGAATTCGAAGTTAGGAAACGCAGCTTCTGCTTAGTAGCAATAATGAGTGCATACATTCTAATATTCACATAGGAATAGACGCTGAAGAGGAATTGGATAGTATGATTTGCCTTGAGTTGAGTAAGATGAAAGAAAGCTATAAGTGTAGAGTACCCCGTCTAGACTTGCTGTTGAAATTTATCATATGACTCATTGTGTAGCGTATATACGACTATCGCCAACCTTATACCCACTCTTAGATAGTCTTTGAAGCCAAACTAAAGCTCTTGCTGGATATACATTACTACCTAAGAATTTTTTATCACTATGGATTCAGAGGTTAAATGTTTCGACGGATCCGGAGATGTTAAAGTTTTCGTTGATAAGGTTTCAATACACTCTGCTCTTAGAGGGTATGATGGAGAACACACCCCCAAAATGTTGCTAGCAAGTTAGAGGGGCGAGCTTTCGATACTTACATACCACTATCCTCAGAGGATAGAAAGAACCCAGAGAACTTCAAGTCCGAATTATTCAAGGAATTCGAGACAGGTCATCAAGGTAGAGAGGAAACAATAGTAGTACTGGGGAACCGACAACGACACCCTGATGAATCTCCTCAAACTTTTGCGTATAAAGTTACTGAGTTGGTTCACTTGGCATACCCTTCGTTTGACGAGAAAACAACAAACACAATTGTCAAGGATTGCTTCGTCACGGGATTACACCTACAAATGCAAATCGCATTGAATACCTTGCCTTTGTTTGCTGAAGAAGACATTTATAACTTAGTGGAAGAAACAACTTGACTACAAGTCGCTGGCATCGAAACCTTTTCTTCCAGGACAGTCGATAAAGCACAAGAATGTTTGACTGTCGCTAATGCGGAAAGTATGGTAGATACCATTGCTGAAAAGATAATAGAGAAATTGCGCAATATTCCCTTCGATATCCCAGCAGATAAAGACGGGGGTAACGAATCAGTAAATTTTTTGAGAGGTGAAAAAAAGGCAATAGAGGTGATTTTCGTAAATAAACTCACCAACAACGGGGAAACAGTCCCAGAAATCCCGGCCGCCTCCAGTCAGGAAGAAAATGCCGATCCTGCGAAAGTCCTTACCACGTTTACCAGCAATGCCCCCTTCGTTTTTTCCAAGCATGTGGTAGCAAAGGCCACTATGCATGGAATTCTACTTGCACCAAGTACAAATGGCTAGATGGCAAGGAAAACACAACCAATGACAGTTCCAAGTTATTTTCTTCGGTTATATCCATTTGCATAGAGAATAAACACATTAATGCCCTGCTAGATACGGGGGCTAGCTGCTCCTTAATTGATATCGGAAGCTTAGAACAGCTTAAATTATTACCCAACGTTATTGATAGAACCAACTCAAAACATTTAAGCCTTTTTTCCATTAGGTGAAATTTTTCGCGCGAAAAACGTCTCAAATTGTAGGAAATTTCGAGCGAAAACATACTATGCTTTCCACTACAGAAAACTTTCGTGCGAAAATTTTACAGGAAAATCAAACTTGGCGCGTAATTACAATCTTGAATAAAAATGGCCGCTAGAGATGCACGTCTCCAGTTGAAATAGTTTATTATATTACTGCTACTAGAAAGAAGAATCGAGAGACCGCAAGTTAAGTGCGAAACGTCAATTGGGTGAGGAAAGTCCTCCAAGAGCGCAAGGAAAAAGCCAGTTTCATCTGCTAGTCAAGGATCTGCGACTGTTTGATCATTGCTACTTCTTCAAGTTGTTTCGAATGACACCAAAAGCATACGAGTATCTAATATCCTGGGTTGGACCCATTATAAAAAGCATGAAACAAAGTTCGTGAGCCTTTAAGCTCCTGCGAAAGATTGAGCTTGAATTTGCAGTTCCTTTTTTCTGTTGATTCACAAAGCAGCATAGCTGCCAGTTACCGTATAAGTCGGACTATTCATGAAACATGTGCACCAATATGGAACACATTGAGGGAAAGAGGTTATCTTACACCACCAAGCACGAAAGAAGATTGGGAAACGGTTTCCAAAATAATTGAGGAAAGATGGAATTCCCCCACGCGTTAGGAGCTATAGATGGAAAGGACTTAGTAATGCAATGCCCTTCTCGTGGAAGCTCAGACTATTTTAACTACAAGAAAACTCATAGTTTTGTATTTGTGGGTGCTTGTAATGGTAGTTATGAGATTATAATGGTAGACATCGGTGACGCTGGAAGGCAAAGTGATGGGAGTGTGTATTCCAATAGCAATCTTGGCTTTGCAATAGAAAACAATACATTAGACTTTCCTAGGCTTGAAAGAATAAAACTTTTAACAGAAGTTCTTCCATACGTTGTTTTTGGTGATAATGCATTCAGCTTGAAAACGTATCTTATGAAGCCATACCCTGGGCAGAATTTAAATTAGGAAGAAAGGATCTTCAATTACAGATTGTCAGGAGGGAGACGAATAATTGAAAATACATTTGGTATAGCAGCTTCAAGATTTGGAATTTTTAGAAGACCAATAATTCCCAAAGTAAGTACTGCTAAGCAAATCACAAAGGCTGTCGTTGTCTTGCACAATTTTCTAATGAGCACAAGATCTGTAGAAGATGCTTGAAACTATTGCCCATTCAACTACGTTGAACAAGAAAATTGTCGGGCAGTGGAGGCAAGAAATAGAAAGTGGATGAATGTTGCAAATCAATCACATAGGATCAAATAATTATTCAAAAAATGCAAAAGAAACAAGAAATTTGTTTAAGACGTATTTCAATTCAGAAAAAGACTCCGTTCCCTGGCAAGCAGATATAATTCGGCGTACGTCTAATCACAATGATGAGAACCTCAGAGCATAAACTAATCCATGTATTGAACGGAATTGTCTAATCTAGTAGTCACATATATCGTAGCCCTCTCGAAAATATTTACTGCTGGGGATGCACCTTAGATGTGCGGGAGGAGAGTATGTTAGTTGAAAAAGTAAGAAAAGTTTGAGGACTTGGAGTAATTTACGCTGCAGTTAGAAAGCCTTGAAACACCCTTCAAAGATTCTTTAAAAAAGATTTTTATTAAATTTTGTAGCAAATGCGTTATTAATCTGGTCATTAAGGTCATTAATCAGTTTTAATAACAAGTAGTGTAGTGTCTCTAGTTGCTCTAACTTGCTCAAGATAGGGGATCAGGGACTTATTGCCCTAGTAACATCCCCCAGACGTGTACTCCCCAAGATTTTGATATTGAATAGATATATTCAAACATTGATTAATTTGTCAGATATTGAAGATATATAAGGAAAGATATCAGGGCCCTGATACCAATATATATATATTACTAACAAGTCATCTGCCTGAATTTTAACCATTTTTGTTGGTGTCGTAGCTCATCCGCTGTTTCTGCCACAATTGTGCTAGGAATCACCGTTTGCCTTCACTCGTACCCAGAGTAGGGGCCCAGACTAGGAGCTATCCAGATGGGCGATCTGGAGCGTAGGCCTTTTAGGTCATGGCATGACCGGATGCACTTTAACGTCATACCCAGTACAAACGGTTCTATTGTTCTCCTCGCGTCTACAATGCGACAAAAGCACCGAGCTGAGTTTCCCTTCTGCCTTTTCCCTATTCTGTGACCAAAACACAGTAATAATATAGAACGATCACGGAAGTTGTATCTATTGTCAACCTCATTTCGCAGTTAGAATGTAATCAAGAACTGCCTTATAGATAACTTGTCTTTGTATGTGATCCATGTATCCATATTTATACCATAGAAATAGTAGAATTTCTTTGTTTACAACAATATTTGACCAGTTCTCCATAAAAGCAAAAACAGTATGAAACACAGCATAACCTAGCCAGCAACAAAACCTAAGATTAAATAGATATCTAAATCAGACAAGAGAATGCAAAAAGTTAATCAATCTTTCACGCGCCCCTACTCAATTTCTTCTATCATTTGTCTCTGTTATCCACGCTCTATCCCTTCCTTCTCTTTTGCTTTGCTTTTCTCGTTCTGCTCTCTTTCACTAATTCTCGACCAGTTCCGTACTTCCATCACACCTCCTCACTTCGACGCTCAACACTAAATATTTATGTAAGGTTAATCGTCTATTGTTCCAACACAAAATTCCAAACAGAGATAAAACAAATGGCATTCTATGACAAGCCACTGCGATATTAAAGAGTGACACAAATATAGCAGATGATTAAAAATAGGATTCATTACGGTAAGCCCCTCTCCCATTAGCCATAATCATTCAAAGTAACTATGCATTAACAAGCTCTGCCCTAGAAATAGCCTTCAACCCAATCAAGCAAAGTTTTTTATAAGCGTCTTCCAATAAGATCCCATAGTTGACGCGTGAAAATGCATGAAGTTCTTGTTGTACTGTATTGCACAGAGCTACCAAAAAGCGACAGTCACCAGTCCATGGAAAATCGGGAATTCATTAAAACTATCCTTCTGGTTGTACTTAAATCATGAAAGAGATAACTTATTAGTTAAGAGCTTTCAACTAGAGTATGACCAACAATAGCAAAACTTTCTAAGCCCCTTCAGGTAAAAGATTCTCTTCAGTAAGCGCCCGTGGAAAAATTATAAACAGATACTCTACAATAGGCTTAGTTTGAGGATTTACAGCATGCACATAAAACAATATATAACTAGAAATGAGGCAATTCTCATCTGACAGTTCTTTATGCAGTATACAGTCAAATGCTGCTAGTATGGCATGAGACTCTGAACAACAGAAACTTGTTCTTCTTTTTTAATCAAGCTTGAAGTCCAAAAAGACGAAACATACCTAACTTTGTTGCCACTAAATCAGCACAATACATAAGAGAAAAAGGAATCGATCTCAAGGGATCGTCAGTTTACTTCTTAGATTCAATTTAGGCCTATAGCCACGAAAAATAACGCACCCTCCTCATAACTTCTTTTGACCAGTGATTCTAACCACCAAGGGCACAATGGGTACTTCCAAAGCTTTTACCATTTGAAGAACTAGCTTTACAGTGTTTTCCAACATCAGGTTTATTTATTATACGCTAAGTATTCTTCTGATCACTGCAAGTTCTCCTTGCTTTGTGTACTAACGCTGGGTTCTACTTTTTACGTTATAGAACCAAATCTTTTCACACTTAACCTCATGAAAAGCGAAACTTTCAATGCTAACTACAGCGCTTTGGAGGCACATATTTGGATTCTGATTTTTGAGCATTGCCTAATTTCTTCCAGTTGTCATCTTTCGCAACAATTGACAAAATTCATAATTTGTTTGCGTAAGCACTTTAAGAATTCTCTCTCCACTTTGACAGGCAAACCTTCAGTAACTTCCAAGATTCCTTAAGTTGTCCGTGCTCTGAGTATTCATCAATTTATTAAAGCTGGTCTTATTTCTATTCATGAGAAATTTCCATTAATATATTTTTTTCTAATTTCTTTGTAAGCTGTGCATATCAATAGAAAGTGCATTTCACCTTCAACTTTCCACATGTGGCAGTTTCTGCAAATTGTCAAAGACCTATCTACTGTATTTCTGAATCTTCTCGTTTCTACCTCTAGGCTGTGATACGATACACGAACACAAGCAATTGTTCTTCCATCGCAGAATCTTGGCAGATTTAAATATTTTTCGGGGTTTAATAGTGTCTTGAATTCTTTGTACTACTCAAGCTTTGTATATTGGTTTACTATGCCACACCATATTTGAAACTGAATGTCTTTTATTCACGTTTGGAAAATACGAATTAACTGTTGATCGTTTCCAACCCCTTGTGAAAGCCAGATATGCCTAAAGACATTTTTGTAAAGAATTAACTTAATTCTAGCAGATCAACAATCAACTTTTCTATCAAACAACTATGACTGTAGCTTATGTGCTTTATACACTAACTTATCTTCCCCTAGTTTAATAACTTTAAGCCAAAATTGAACAGGTTGTTTAAATTATGTACATATTAACGGGAGTCTTCCACATTCAACTAGAACAGCATTTGGACTAGAGCATTTACCTTCACCTAACCTAAATCTACAAAAAGCAACATTGGCCTTTTCAAATGACTCTCTCCACTTATCCCCAAATTGTTTGACTACTTGTGGCGAGAAAGTAGGAAGTACGTACGCGAGGAAGTAAAGGAAAATGTCTGACATAGATAGCAAGGATTAGCACCTTTGCGTCAAGTTGGTCAAACAATATCTGTACAATCACTTTGATCAAAACTAGATGATATCCACAGTTCACCTCCTAAAAGCAAGAGAAACAGGCAAAGAAGCTTTTGTTACTCTTCACCGTCCTATCGTTAAGGACAAGCCACCAAAAACCACCATCAGGAAATCATGTATTAAAGGCAATAATGAACATGCTGATCAGAATGCAGCAGCTGTAAGGACAATAATAAAAGTAAAGTTGTGTTTCTTTCAGATTAGTTCATTTTCATTCATTTTTTTGTTTTTAGTAAGCAATGTCAGGAAAAGGCCGTAGGACCTATAACAGAGCCCCGACAAAGGAGTAAAACTGAGAAAATGAGGGGAAGTTTAAGTAAAAAGGGAGACAAGATCAATTTTTTTGATGTTAGATTTAAAAGATGACAAATTGTAGGATTCAGGGAAAGTAGTGGCTGACAATGAGTTCCACAGTTGAGACGTTCTAGGAATGAAAGATGATTTGTGAGATAGAGTTCGTGGATTTGGGAGTGTAACTTAGAAAGGGTGTGAACAGGTAGAACTTTTGGTAGTTTGAACACGCCTCACTACTGGATCAGGAATAATATTTTTGATTTCCTGAGAGCAATGTCCGTGAAAATATCGGTAGAACATGGAAAGATCTGCAACAAGACGACGATGGGAGAGAGATTGTAGAGGATTAGTGAGGTTTGGATTGTTGATGAGACGGATAGCTTTTGACTGGACTCTTTCAAGAAGATGGAGAGAAGATTTAGGAGCACCACCCTAGACATGAGAGCTGTACTCCAGAGAAGGACGAATCTGGGATTTGTATATAGTTAGTAGTTGAGAAGGTGAGAAATAACCATGGGCTCTAGAAAGAAAGCCAAGTATCTGAGATGCATGCTTTGCAATGGAACTGATATGGGGTTTCCAAGTGAGATAAGATGAAATAGAAAGACCAAGTTGAGTGATAGAAGATGAAATTGTAATAGTCTAACCCCCAATTTGATTTACGTCTTATTTGTTGAGTTGGATTGTTTTAACAGTAATTTATGGAAGTAGAAGCAAGAGCACACACACGTTATTTTCCATGCGTTTAAGATCCTTGGTTAAGGATACGACAAATTGGCGACAAGGAAAAACATTTTATTTCGATTGTGCAAGTTCAAATGGCACAGGCAGTGGCCATACAACCCGTTCCTCAATTTCACCCGATGAGGAAATTGGAGCCAGCCGCGTGATTGGCTGTCTGATTTCGAAATGTTTCTCGATGCAAGCGGTATAACTGATTCCAAGCGCAGATAGCACTATTATTGTATCAAGCAGGCTCTCGCGTAAGGGAAATCTTCAAACAGTTACTGGATACCGGAGCTGATGAAGACTTCGACACTGCCAAGGAAAAACTTTGCCTGTACTTCGAACCACAAAAGAACCGCAGGTATGAAGTTTATCGTTTTAGACAGGCCACACAGGAACAATCTGAAACTCTAGATAAGTTTCACATGCGCCTAAGAACCCTTTCTCAAACATGCGAGTTCACTGATACCAACTTTGAAATAGAAGAACTGATCATTATCGGGGGAACCTCCTCTAAAATTCGTAAATTGAAAGATATGTTGCTTGAAGGACGTAGGGATAAACAAAGTAATTTTCAAGCGAAAGATATAGAGTCAAAGGATGATCGCGTTGCTTTTGCCCAAGCAATTTCCCGAAATTCTCGTCGTAACGTTCCAAGTAAACAAAAGGCCTTAAAATGTCATAACTGTGGCGGAGCTTATCCTCACACAGGCCCATGCCCTGCTAAGGGACAGCAATGTTGTAACTGTGGAAAATTCAACCATGTTCCGGGTGTTTACGAAAGGAAGAAGTCAGCTCAGTTTTCGGGACGCACTTCGAAAGATGTGTCCAAGGGCAAGAAAACTGTCCAACCCCTGAGCCATGACATGGAGAGCTTAGCTGATGAAGATAATTTGTCTTCAGTGAACGGAAGTCACTCAAAAAGCCCCATTGCGAAAGTCACATTATGTCAACATTAATTTAAAGCCACTATTGACACTGGTGCGACCATTAACGTCATTAATCATGACACATTGTCAAAAATGACTGGTATTAAGTTACAGAAAACAAACACCCGAGCATTTGCCTTTAATACACCTAATCCTGTCCAATTCCTGGGAAAATTTGTTGATGTCATGGAGACAAGAAAAGGGCGTATGACTACCGCCACTATCTATGTTGTAAAACCAAGCCCTGGCAACAATAACACTTCGAATCTTATTTCGTTGGAAAAAGTGCAAGAATTAGGCCTTGTCAGCCTACATATAAACAAGATTAATACTGGAGACACTGCATTCGATAACACTGTAAACAAACACGAAAAGTTTTTAATGGCCTAGGATGTTTAACAGCAGACCCAATAAAGCTTAGTATAAATAAGCAAGACCCACCAAAAGCTCAACCAATGTATCAAATTCCTTACCACATGCGAAAGAAAGTGGAAGATGCGTTGCAAAATTTGGAAAAAGAAAGGATTATCGAGCATATACCCGAAAATAAGAGTACCGATTGGGTGTCCCCAATCGTAGTAGTACCCAAAAAGGATGGGTGTGTCCGCATTTGTGTAGATATGTGTCTCGCGAATGAAGCAATGGAGAGGGTTCGACACCCCCATCCCATCTGTGGATGATGTTAGATTTGCACTGAATGGAGCACAGTTCTTTACCAAACTCGATTTGCAACAAGCATATCATCAACTGCCACTTCATGAAAGCAGTAGATATATTACAACATTTAACACCCATGTTGGATTATTTCGTTACCAACGACTTGCCTATGGCATAAATGCATCTGCCGAAATTTTCAATATACTTTACAAACTCAATTACAAGGTCTCAAGGGCGTCAAGAACATTGCTGACGATATAATAGTCTATGGGAAAACTCGCGAGGAGCATGATGAAAACTTGGACAGATGTCTAACGCGTCTTGAAAGCAGAGGACTGACCTTGAATTATGAGAAATGTCATTTCCTAAGTCGTACCTTGGAATTTTTGGGCAAATCTTTAGTAAAGATGGAACATACCCAAATCCAAGACATATAAACGATGTTGTCAATGCACCTGTTCCAAGAAATGTACACGAAGTATGCAGTTTGTTGGCTATGGCAAACTATAGCAGTCGCTACATTGCTGATTTTGCTACAATAACGGCACCGTTGAGAGAACTGACGAAGAAGGATGCAAAATGTCAGTGGACAAATGCTCAACAGTTATCTTTTGATCAACTTAGGAATGCACTTACATCTGCACCCTGCATGGCGTATTTTGATAAAGACAAAGAAACATCATTACTTGTAGATGCCAGCCCAGTAGGAATATCGGCAATTCTGTCCCAAAAGCCAAGGCACTCGCAACAAGCTCCACAAATTGTCGCATATGCAAGCCGCTCATTAACAGATATTGAGCAAGATATTCTCAAACCGAGAAGGAGGCCTTAGCCATAGTTTGGTCCGTTGAACATTTTCATTTTTTTTTATATGGAGCAGAGTTTACACTGATTACTGACCACAAGCCTTTAAAAATTATCTACAGCCGTAAAACCTCTCGACCGTCAGCAGGTATTGAGAGCTGGGTACTGCGCCTTCAGTCTTACTCCTTTAATATTATTTGCAAATCGGGAGCTGACAATCCGGCTGACTTTTTATCAAAGCATCCTTCATTAGCTTCAAACGATTCCCACATGAAAACAGAAGAATATGTCAACTTAATCGTGAGCAATAGTGTTCCAAAGACACTGACTCTAAAGAAAATATCAGAAGCCACAAATGTAGACACAACTTTAAAGGGACTTCGAGCTGCTATTCGCTTCAATTGCTGGAATGGTGATATTGTTCAGAAATATCGACCATTCAAGGATGAATTAGTAGTTAGTGAAAATAATATTATTTTACGTGGAACAAAAATAGTTCTTCCACAAACGAACAATATCATCAACAAGCAATTGATATGGCCCATGAAACACACCAAGGCTTGTCAAGAATAAGGTCACTCTTGCGTGAAAACGTGAAAAGGTCTGGTTCCTCGGAGTAGATCAACTTGTCAAGAAAACAATAGATTCTTGTCATGCATGCCAAATTCAGACCATCTCCTCCAGACCAAATTCAACCGTATACAATGCCAAAGGGACTTTGGCTAACTATACATGCTGATTTCTTTGGACCGCTACCATCGAATGATTACCTGCTAGTAGTAATTGATTGTTATTTGCGGTATCCTGAAGTTGAAGTCATTCGTTCAACCAAAGCATCATCTGTGATTCCCATACTTGATAAGAGCTTTGCTGCCCATGGTATCCCACAAGTTTTGAAGTCGGGCAATGGTCCACCTTTTAATAGTGAGGAATTTGCCATTTACATGAACACGCTAGGAATTAAACATGAGCCTGTCACACCTGCCTGGCCTCAGGCAAACGGAGTTGTGGAATGATTTAATCAGCCTTTACGAGAAATGCTTCAAACGGCCGTTGCAGAAGGGAGCATTTGGAGACAAGAACTTAGTCGATTTCTTTTTCAATATCGTATTACTCCACATACAATCACCAAAATCTCACCATGTGAGCTACTGTTTAATCGAAAAGTAAATGGTAAACTTCCAGTCATCAACAGACAATTAGTTATAAACAGACACAAAGAGGCCAGAGAAAATGAAAGAAAGAGTCAAGCCTATCATAGTGAATATGCAAACAACCGACGAAGAGCTACAAAAAGCACGATATCAGTTGGTGATACTGTACTTGTGCAACAACAAAAACGTAACAAGCTTTCTACGCGTTTAACAAAACTCCATATACAGTCGTGAGCAAAAAGGGAACCCGAGTTGTCGCAGAAAACAACAATGGTCATCGTATCACCAGAAATGTGTCGCACTTTAAGAAGCAGAACACAAATGACAGTTGTGCAGAACCAGAAAGTTCAGATTCAGATGAGGAAGAGTATCTGACAGGCAAAACACACGATTATGTTCATGAAGAAGAGCAAGTTCAAAGAAATCTCGAGGGAGCTCAAGAAGGCAGACCACGAAGACAACGACTTCCACCGATAAGGTTTGGAAATCCAATACCTTCACTGGTGATGAGATGTACATTAAAACTCTATGACAATACTGTCATGTTATGTTTATCAATTTTTCTAAAAGGGGAGGTGATGTAATAGTCTAACCCCCAATTTGATTTACGTCATATTTGTTGAGTTGGATTGTTTTAAGAGGAATTTATGGAAGTAGAAGCAAGAGCACACACACGTTATTTTCCATGCGTTTAAGATCCTTGGTTAAGGATACGACAGAAATGTCCAGTTTATGGCCGTTCATGAAAACAGGGGGGAAATCTTGGTGTTGTTTACGTGTTATGACAACCTGTTTTGTCTTTTCTTCATTGAACTTAACAAGGTTGCCACTACCCACTTCTCTACATTTGTCAAGTCATAGGTGAGAAATGATGCTGAAGTGTTACGATTTGATGAAATATTAGAATAGGCAAGGTGTTGGGATTGGATGAAAAAGATGAACTAAAATAAGCGTCATCAGCAAAGAAGAAAATATTGGAAGATGTAGATGAAAGCGGTTCATTTATGAAGAGGATGAACAGAACAGGGGAGATAACAGAGCCCTGAGGTACACCTGAGTTGATTGATTGAGGATTAGAGAGGTAGCCATCGACCCTAATTGCAATTGACCTATCAGATAGAAAGCTAGAAATCCATTAAGTTAGGGTGTGGTGAAGACCAAACCTTTGTACCAGACGCGATCAAAGGCCTTGGAAATATCAAGAGAGATCACTCTACTCTCACCGTAGGATTCTAGAGCAGAGGACCAAGATGGAACAGCATAGGCTAGAAGGTCACCGGTAGATCTGGCTTGTCGAAACCCATATTGGTGATTAGAAAGAAAGTTTTTTGTTTCAAGGAAGGCAAGCAGTTGTTTGGTAATAATGGTCTCCATAGTCTTAGAGATGAGAAAAGTGATTTTAATAGGACGATAGTTTGAAGGGTCAGATTTGTCACCTTTTTGGGGATAGGGAAAATGTGGGCGAGTTTCCAAGAGGAAGGGAAATTACCAAGATTGTAGGAAAGTTGGAAAAGCTTGTTGAGAACAGGGGCGAGTTCAGGGACACAGGACTTTAAAACTATAGCAGGTATACCATCAGGTCCACTAGATTTGAGCTGAAGAAGGACTTTCCGGACTTTGCGTGTAGAGATCTTAATAGGGGACATTTTGATGTTGGATGTGGGATAGAGATGAGCTTGGAACTCTTGGTCATCAAGATTGAAATTGGAAGCAAAGTTTGATGCGAAAAGGTTAGCTTTAGAGGAAGGAGTGCATGAAGATGAGCCAGAGTTGTTTTTAGAGGTGGAAATGAAGAGTGGCAAAGGTTTTGTGAGAAAACTTTGGCTAAGGACCAGAAGGAACGAGATCCTGTTTGACATGAAGCAATTTTATTGTTGATGCGTTTGACAAAAGAGATTTGGCATGATTGATGGTTTTGCACCATAGGTTATGAGCTTGTACAAATAAAGCTCTTGAATGTGGAGTTTGGTGTAGTTTCAATTGTTTAAAGCGGTGGTTTTTATGTTTGACAGCTTTTGCACATTGTGAAGTGAACCACTTTGGAGATGACTTTTTGCCAGGTTTATAGGAGGATGGAATAAAAGATCAATACCAAGTTGAATTACATTAGTGATGAAGGTGGAAAAAGAGGAAGGATCATTAGAAGTGCCAGAATACCAGGGGTAAGCAGCGAAAAAGTTTCGAAGAGAGTCCCAGTCGGCTTTGCTATAATGAAAAAAACTTATTGAGAAGAGGAAGATCTATCCTGATGGGAGACAAAGTTATGCTGTAATGTGATAAGGTAGTGGTCAGAGTTACCAAGAGGAGAATCTAGAATAGGGTTAGAGTAAATGTCTGGGTTTGATGTAAGAAACAGATCGAGTGTATTGGCTTTTTCCCCTGAGCAATCAGGGATACGTGTTGGTTCTGATATCAGTCGTGACAGGTCATTCACAATGGCAAAGGCTTCTGCATCACGACCTGCAGGGCTAGTGATATGTGGAGAGTGGGTAAGCCAGTTCGAATTGTAGACATTGAAATCACCAAGGACTGTGATTTTAGAGCGGAGAGATTGAAGAGTAATTGTGTCAATTGTCTTAGATAGATAGTCAAATAGAAGTTCATGGTTAGTTGAGTTAGGTGAGCTGTATAGGGTGCAAATGAATTTTGAAGTGTGGGTAGGAAAATTTTTATCCAGATGAGTTGAAAACCAGAATTAACGAGGTCAAATTAAATTCATGAAGCCCATATGATTAGAGCTGCTATAAATCCATGTGGCATATGCTACAAAAATGTGAACAGGAATGACATCCTTTGTAGTGCTTGCAATTTGTACTACCATTTGAAATGTAATAGCATTTCTCATATTGATTATGAATCAAACTCTATTGAATCAAACTCTAATGAATCAAACTCTAATGAATCAAACTCTAATGAATCAAATAATGCTCTATTGCTTTGCATTAAATACAAAATAGAATATCATGCATGTGTTTTTCCTTTTTGGCTTAATTGATAATGAAACGTTATCAAATCTTTTTGAATTTGACAAACCTTCTGTTATTGAGTCATTACCATCATGTGAAATTACCTCTCATCTTACCAACGTTCGTAACCTGCAGGATTATGATATTGATGAAAAATTGCTTTCTAATATTGATTCTACTTATCATACTATTCAAGACTTAGCTACTTCTGACACTTCTTCCAATAACCTTTCATTACTACATATGAACATAAGAAACCTTTGTTAGCACTATCATGAGCTTGTAACTCTGCTATCCAACTAAATATTGGTTTTGATGTTATTGCTGTTTCTGAGACCTAGAGTACATTTGAAAGACCTCTAAGATCTAATGTTGAAAGTCCTGGTTATACTTTTCTTTCCTCTAAATCCCATTGTTTGAGTCATGGTCGAAGGCCTGACTTAGACAGCGACAGTCATAAATATGTATCAGTATGGGCATGAAATTAAAAGTCCTAAGCTAGGTAATATTCTGATTTGTTGTGCATATCGTCATACAAGCACTGAAGTTGAGCATATTACGGAATACATCCTAAGAACTTTATCTAACCCCACTGTGTTAAATAAACATGTTGTTATCTTAGGTGATTTCAATTTCAACCTACAGAACTGTGACTCCCATACTTATACAATGGATTTTGTTATATTCTATTCCCCACAAATGGCTTTAGTTCAAGCTGTTATCATCAGATTTGGTAAAAATCTTGTTAATGAGGCTAAATATGTTAAGTTTCTTGGTCTCCTTCTGGATGAAAATCTCAGTTGAAAGCACCATTTGAGTGAACTTTCAAAGAAGGTAGCAAGAACTAGTGGTATTTTTTCAAAATAAGATATCTTCTACCTACTATTATTCTAGTTTCCTTTTATTACTCTCTATTTGCCTCTTTCCTAAAGTATGGAACTATTATTTGGGGTCTTACCTATGACATCTATACTAAACCCATATACCATTTGCAAAACAAAGTTCTTAGATCTATTGTATTCAAGAATTTTACATCTCCGTCTACGCCAATCCTTTATGAATTAAAAATTCTTAAGTTACATGACTTATTTCGTCTCAAGCTACTCATCTTTGTGTATGAATCTGTTGACCTAATATCCCCTTCATTCTTCCACAACTTCTTTGTAGCTTTGACCTCTGTTCATCAGTATGATAAATGACAGGCTCGCATGGGTGATATTTTTATGACGTAGAAAAATACTTTCCACTACGAATTAAAGTCAATTATATAAGCAGGTGCTAAATCCTGGAATGAAATTCTATCCAGTATAAAACAGTCTACTTCAGTAATGATTTTCCGTCGGGATATAAAGTTACACATTTTCTCAACTAGCTCCTAATCTTGAGTTCATTGTTAAGTTTGCAACATTTTGAGTTCTAAACATCAAAAGCTTTCATAATTTAAATATAAGATTTTAGCATAGGGGGCTCTCTCTCCTCGACTAGTCAGCCTACTGAGAGAGCTTCTCTTTAAGGAATTCTCCTCCCTAGAAAAAATTCTGTGTACGCTCTTTGTAATATTTGCCAATATTTATCATCGGTTGCAGTTTTCTATGTTAGCTTTAGTGTATGTATATTACATTATTTGTATGTTGTGTGGACTTTTAAAACTAAACTGAACAGAACTGAAATAAATGGAATACTTGATAGCTTGATGCTTAAAGTATTGGTAATGAAAACAGCACAAGCTGAGCTAATGCTGGGTTGACACTGTAGAGTTTTGTCTATAGATACGGAAAGACATCGATAAAGCAAAGAATGTCGGCAGGCGCAAACAAAGGAGCCCCATGTGAACGAAGTCGATGACTCTCTTGTCAATGAAGTAGAACATGTTCTTCTTCTCGCAGACTTTTGCCAGTAGATGGCATAGATTGACATAATTTCATTTTCTTTGGTCTGTTGCTTTATTTTTCAATATCTAAGCACATATAAATATTTCAGGAAGTTCTTTTTCCGTGTTTAATTCATCAAGTACAGCGTGCAAATAGTTTTCCACCCACAGCTGTAGACAAATGTATATCCGACTTTTTCTTTTTGATGGTGATTTCTGACTCTATAGAGAAAGATCTTCAATGTGAAACTAACATAAGACAGGAAAAAGTATATATATTGAAGGAAACTATCGAAAATTTTACAAAAAATGTGATTATCTGGAAGGTCAACCCAAGCGCCTAAACTTACTGCTTTTTGGTATAGAAGTCTAATGGATATGAAACATGGGAGGATTGTGAAAACAAAGTGGTTGGCATCATAAACTTAAACATGAGTCTAGATATTGATGGCAATATGGAAACAGAAAGAGCCCATACAATTGGAAAGAAAAGTAGAGGGAAAATACATCCCATTGTGGTAAAATTTTTCGCATATAAAACATAAAATGAGAATCTTCTCAGAACGGAGAGGGCTGACCGTAAATGATATCAGAATTGCTGAGCAACTATCTGAGCGTGTCATGGAACAATGAAGGAAGCTGCAGCCGATTGTAGAGCAAGAAAAACACACAAACAAAAAGTTAAATTACAGTCATAATAATCTTTTCATCGACGAAAAGGTATATACCTATGATTTAGAAAAAAGGGGAATAGTTGAGAGAAGCAACAACAGTTATCGTGTGACGGAGGGTGCTGAATCTGCTTGAAACGATGGCAAGATTAGAAGCTGCAAGGCAGTATCGGGATATTTCATAATTTTTTTGTGTTGGAAGGTAAACAACTTAAAAGGACATCTAGATAACCTAGATTTAAAAAATGTTGGTGCTAAACACGAGATGATAAGCTTCACAGAAACTTGGGCATCTAAGATTACAGATTATTCCGATATGTTTCATGGGCATACTCTTCTATCACATATCCGCAAACTTATGCCAAATTTTTCAGGTGGGATAATAGTTTTCATTAAGAATGACATAATGAGATTCTGTTCAAGGATCTTTCCAGAACTAAAAGACATTATTTGCATTAACAAAGTCTTGGGTGGCAGCTGCCCTGTGCGCAGAGCATTGTCATGATGCAACAGCAGCCCGCGATGCTTTGCTCGTGGGCGTCGTTCAGCGATTTCAGCAAGAACACGAGGCAAACACTCAGTGGTATAGACAGCACTAGTCACTTTGTTCTGGGTAACAAGCGGTATTGTTGCTACATGATCTGCACGACAGACAAACACAGCAATAATTTGCTTGGCAACGGTGTGACTGCGAAGGAATTTCTTGGGGTTCTCTGTCCGACAGGGATCAATTGCTGAGACTACTGCTTTGTTTCGGGGTCAAAACAATATACCCATGTTTCATCACCAATAAGGATGTCCCAAACAGCATTTGACTTCCCCCCATCAATTTTGTCAAGCATAAAGTGACACCAATGCACACTCTTCTGCTTTTCCTCCTCTGTCAGCGTATGAAATACCTACTTTCTCCGGAATCTGTAACACTGTCTCTCTTCCATCTTCCTCGACAAGTCTCTGAAATTCAGCCACGTGGACACCTGCTGTTGCTTCAGCTGGGCGTCCTTAGCGGGGATCATCTTCCAAAGAGCGCCGTGCCCTTCGAAATTCTGCAAACCAGTCATAAACTGTTGCCCGTGAAGGTGCTTCATTACCAAAAGCAGCTTGAAGTCATCTATGACTTTGCTGCTGCTGTAGACTACTTTTGAAGCCATAGAATATCATTGTTCGAAAATGAGTATGTTGAAGTTCCATTTTGAGTGCTTCTAATATGCCAATTGCCTATTTTTAGCGCTCAGTTGTATTTTAAATTTTAAATTTATTGAAACAAACTCTCCGAAACTTTGCATTTTTGATATGCAAGCAGTTTTATATTTGAAACTTATTTGAGAGGATTGCAATATTTTCATATCCAAAAACTTTTTTAACGCCCTTCGTACATCTCTAATTCTCACCTAAGAATGCACTGCACATATTCTATATTCAAGCAACCCTCCAGTTCCGCTCTCTCACGTTTGGCACTAAGGCATTGCTCATCGGGGATGATCCACGACCATCGGAGACTGTCCCCGATCATCATAAAGCTCTACATCGGCGACCATCGCTGATGAATTACGATATAAGAAAACCAGGCTAAATCTATTTTCGTGATATAATGGCCAGAGATTGATTTAAGAAACAATTAGTGGGGATTGTAGATGGTTGAGCTTGTAAAGTTTACCGAACGGCACGATCAGTGGCGATTTGGCAACTTTTGGCAGGTTTGGCCAACAGTATGTCATGCATCAATGCAAGAAATAGAAGTACCTAAGCTGTAGGTAAGAGCTAATCCCCCTCTAATTGCATGCAAAATTTTTATTGTTATCAGCTATAAGTTAAGGGGATTAGTGACAAAGAAGAAAACAGAGATTGAACACACGAGTGAAGCGATCGGAAAATATTTGGGTTCACGCCCTCTAGAACGTTGGAAAAGGTCTTTTGGCAAGTAGGACAAATATTTCGTTCAATATTGATCTCTGGTCAAAAGAATGCATTTCCTCTTCGGATTCGCTTTTAAATTGGGTGGCTCGGTGCATTAAACCCTATCTCAATTATCCATGTCTATTTCAATTTGACGAGGTGTTCTTAGTCATCAGGACATTCGCTAGAAAATCTTTTTAATGCTCATTAGTAGCGCCAGATTTTGGTATACCTGCTTTTAAATTTATTCCAAATCCAGAAACTTGAGAGATTGCTTTTAGCATTCATAGAATTTCTCCAATTGTATGCAGCTCAAACTGAAATGAAAGATGGTTTGTCATATCTATTCTGCCAGCTACAAGATCGATTATGGGACCAAGACCTCTCATTCAATAAAAATTGCTAATTTTAGAGACAGTTACGAGTGATGCATTGCTGAAAGTCAAGAAAGATAGATCGATGAAGGAATATCTTAACAGAAGTTTCGAAGACGAGCAGCCTAGCCACTAAGCACTTTCACGAAACACTCTTTTCTCTTGTTTATACAAGCACTATTAGAGCTACCAAAACATTACAAGGTAATGGCTCTTATTAAATTTCAAATATTGATGACTTCGAAGCTCGTGTTGAACTTGACGACCAATCTAATAGAAGAAATGGACTTGCTGACAGTGACTTTCCACAATGCGCATTAAAGTTCAATCGGAAAAAGCAACCACTAGGTATAAAACCTGTGCAGAATTCACCGAACGGTACGAAGATTGTGCAGAATTTACCGAATAGCAAGAAAATATTGCAGAATGACCAAATAGAGAAAAACATTTGGGGTTCTCGCACCCCCTAAACTTTTCAGTAAGCCCGTCTATGATAGTGGCCTACACTATCTCACTAAGTAACTTACTAGAAGTGGTCGAAAGTGTCCATGCAGGAGCAGCGTATTGCAGCAATTTTAACAGCTTTGATGAATCTTTGACTTTGTGCGAAATTCTTTCCACAAGAATCATATTAGGAATTCTACTAGCCAAACAAATAAGTGTACTAAGCCGAGAAAGAAAGATCCCAAGAGCTAAACAGCTAATAAAATTCTTCCACAATCTACATCTGAACTCGTAGGAAAAGGCTTTGAAACTGTTGTTCCACTTTTCATGAGAAAAGTTACTATTCCATTTAGTTCAGTTTGCAAACCTAATAACAAGTAAAGAACTTTTGTCAAAGAATTTATTTATCTTTTATGTCCTGTAATTTAGATTATAGTTCAAATGTATCTCTAATGGTGATATACATATGCTTATTCGAAGCTTTGCACTTTCCTATTTGGATGAAACTCTGTGGGGATCAATACCAAAACAAAAGGAGTCAAAATTCTTGATCTTTGACAATACTTTGATGATTAGACAGTTGAGACATAATTTGACTCTTCGACCCCTACTTGGGCCATCACCAGTGATGTTGTCGGAGAGAAAATAAACGTTTGACCGCTCAAACACAATTCAAATTATTCGCTATATAAGCAGTAAACCTACGATAATGCTTTTATTTTGAGTTTCCAAGTGGAACATGGAATTATTTTATAATTCAAACGTAGTATTGAGAATATTTTTATGTACATTACTTTAAAAAGTGCAGTGCGTGTGAGAACACATTTTCTTTCTCAAGGCCATCTCTTTGGTATCAAAGCACTCTACTAATTTTTGTGAGCATGCCTGTATTTCTAAATACAGTTGCACTGTTATTCTTGCTGCAAATTACAGGTACCTTCTTATTTTTAAGGTACTCCACCCATGTCTTCAGAGCGACTCCAGAGATCAGTGGCGAGGCATGTATTGAAATTTTATACCTATTTTAAATATTCTAAATTTTTCACTTGAAACGATATCCACTTGCTACAGACGTGACACCAATTTTACTTTTTCATCTAGTGATATTTTTTCTATTGACAAATAGGTAGTTAGGGTGTAATGAGATATATCTTACTAATTGCTGCCATATTTTCTTGCATTTACTAGATCATCTATTGACTTATGGAAAGATGCATTTCTGGAAACTTTTCCTCAAGAGGTGACTTCATATCAGATAATCTTAGATACCTAATAGACGCATCTCATTCGCTAGTTAATTTTTCAAAAGCTTGTCTTCACAAGACATTTTTAGTCCTTCCTTCGACCTATTAATTTTTAAGTACACTCTCACCCAAGTCAATTTTCAGAGGAGATTTTTTGGCCTGCAAGTAGAAAGTTTCCTAGGGCATGCACACTGGTATCATGTTTTATGGCTCAACATTGTTTCATTCTATGGACTTGGCTATGTTACTTTGATCAAAGTACAACTGGATTGGCAACTGATGTGGCAAACAATAGCGCTCCTCTGTCTCGATGTCCCTTGCGTTGCGTTCCCTTTGTCTGTGCTTTGATAGTGCAAGCCTTGTTTCTGGTATAGAGCTACGAGGGGAAAATGAGTTCAATGGAGAGCGTCTTTGGCGAAGATTTTACCGATTTTGAGCGGATAAAACTGTAAGATCTACTCCCTAACATAATTCAAACAGGTAACTTGACCAAAACGAAAAGGTAGAAGAACAACAGCCAAGAACGGAAAAATCAGAGAAACATTTCGAAACTGAGGGGCCGGTAGACCTCCAACGATGCCCTGGTGAATGATGCTTGAAACAAGTACTCAAAGGCAAGCCAGTTTATGCTCGTTTTTGAGGAATTTATAGAGCAATTCCAGTCCCTGATTAATGATAAGCGCATGATAAATTCTTTAGCAAACTAAAGTCATTGATCATCAACAGAAATTTTTTATCAGAGTTTATGCTATACTTTATTTATGTCTGTGCTAAAATGAAGGAAATTTCCACACGAATTGAACGCGAAGAGAATGCTCTATATTTATTTAGCTTTGTGCTTTCCATCAATGTCCCTGTTGCATTTGGAGGAAATACCTCCGTCATACAAATTTCTTTCCCTTACTCTGACCATCCACTTACAATGATGATATCAATAATGGACGGAAGAGTAGACTTTCATACTCTTTCTTATAATATAGTTGCATCTTTGCGATATTTCACCGCATTGTAGCAGGATAGATGAATCCTGACTCCTCCTGTTTGCATATACTTGTAAACATTTCACAAGGTACTTTGGTAACAGCGCTTTTTCCCATTATGAACAAACAGAAAACATATTCCTCAACTGATGCTTGAAGTGCACCATGAATTCTGCATGGATATCCTAGTTTTGCGAATACTGTGGTATACTTTTTGCATTCTCGACCTTCTTCCAAGAAGGAGAGTTGAGAAAACAGTGTTGTTGAGCAAGGTCTAATGGAAATTTACGAAAGTGTTCCGAATCATCGCTAGAAATACACTGAACTCTAAGTTATTTCAGGTTGTAGCATTATCTCATATTTGGATTAAAATGTCAAATCAGGCTTCAAGTCTGAACAATGTAAAACATCTCCTAGAACTTGGCATTTAACTGGGGAATATACCTCGCACAACCTCCTATCAACTTATCAAAGGGAGCATGAGTCTCCTAAGTCCCCAGAACCACTACAGTTTTAGCTATTCCCAGCAAATGTTTGAATCTAACTAATGCAGACTTCAGAATGTGTATCCTTTCAGTTGAATTTTATTGCAGTCTTTCCTTGACTTCGTGGTGCAGCAATTAAAATAGACCTTTTCAGTGTCTTCTGGAAGTAAAGCAAACAGCAGGATATTAATATCAGCATCAATCGATCGACAGTTAATAAGTACTTTTTTTCACTCTCTTGCGTTTAAATACATGATTGATGTGTAAAAGGAGTAGAAAACATAATTTTGTGGCATTTCCACTTGTTAGAGAAAGCCCTTTTTACTCAACCATCATATTTTTGATCAGTTTGATCACTCTAGCCTTGTTTTTACGTTCTTGAGTAAGTTAGGAAACTTCATGATTTCCCAGACTCTGCTGAACGTATGAAAACTTTGACAGAATGTTTTGCCTTAATTCTTTCTGAGTGCTTTGTGAATCATCAAGGTATGCGTCTGCTATAAGATCTAACCTTGCATAACCTATTGGTAGAGTCGGTGACAGATTTAAGGGGTGACCAAGGGGACCATGGCCCCAAGCTCCGCACTCTTAGTAGCCCAAAAGAGGTCCCGCACCTAAGAAAAAACCTGAAAAGAACTGACAGGAAAGTAGAAAACAGCTTTTGAGCTTGAGAACGTAATTTATAGGTTTTTATGATACTAAAAAATCATACACCTTCAATTCACTGATCCACTTGAGTTCGTACATTTTGTACAAAACGCGTGGAATCGAATCGTGAATGTACCTTCTTCTTGAAAAGTGAAGCATCCATGAGAGAAAGCAGCCGTGAACGACAGATGCATGAATTATATACTCTTAAGTTGTTATGCATTTCCTTCAAGAGCACTAAACCAATGTACAATCTTTAGAGCCTTGAAGTTTTGGCTCATACTATCTGTAAATTCTGCTTCAAAGCTTAGTAAACTTGTGCTCTTGCACATTTGCAAAAACCAATCTCAAGATAACGTTTGCCAGTCATCTGAGAACTTTATTTTGAAAATTTTTCTTTGGGCCCTATGGTAGGCTCTGTATGTGAGAGACTGTCTAACATGCTTTCTGTAAATTCTGCTTCAAGGAATAGTAAAGTGGCGCTCTTATAGAATATTTTATCTGCAAAAACCAAGTTCAAAATAATATTTTGCAGCGATCTGAGAGCTTTTATTTTAAACGTTTTCTCTCCTCCCCCAACCACGGTGGGCCCTATTGTAGATACTGGATAATAGAGTATGTCTAATACACTGAAACTTTTTGATAGCCATGCTTGCCCTCTTGCCCCTCATAGTGATCGGTGAAGATAGTGCAGCATTCTGGCCAAGCAAATTCAGGTAAATTTACCCTTCTACCCCCAAAGCAAAAAGGTTCTCGCGACGTCCTTGTATGTGTGGTTTTAATACGCTACCTAACCGGAAATCGCTTCTGATTGGTCACCTGCTCTGGCCCATAGCGACGTGGTAGCAACCGATCAGAACTGATTGTTTACATACGACAGTTCACTGTAATCGAAGAAAGAAACACTTTTTAACCTGAAGATTCTCGCATTTAGCCGTATATTTCCTTCATTTCTCGTACTAACTTTAATAATTTATGTTTATCGC
>WIPJ01067503.1:15982-96449 GCA_018155075.1 Cassiopea andromeda | reverse complement strand
GCGATAAACATAAATTATTAAAGTTAGTACGAGAAATGAAGGAAATATACGGCTAAATGCGAGAATCTTCAGGTTAAAAAGTGTTTCTTTCTTCGATTACAGTGAACTGTCGTATGTAAACAATCAGTTCTGATCGGTTGCTACCACGTCGCTATGGGCCAGAGCAGGTGACCAATCAGAAGCGATTTCCGGTTAGGTAGCGTATAGAAAAACGCAGAGCACAGCCGTGGTGCGTAACAATTTAAGCGGAGAAAAATTTGGAAAACACGATTGGTTATCAAACAAATTTCAAACAAGGGCCACGCAAGAATTTCAGCTTCGGGCCCCACAAGCCCTAAAACCGCCACTGGATAGAGCATTGGGTTCACTCCATTTTTGAATCCTTGGTAATGGCCAATCAAAGCCATCAAGTGGACTGGATATGCCGTAATATCTTTTGCAATTACCCCCTGCTCGTGAGTTGCTTCTTGCTCAGGGAAATACAGTGCAACTTCCATACATTGACTATTTTGCGACACACCACATACCACCAGGGTTAGCTTGAAGAATAATAAGTAGAATATTCTAACACTGCTTTAGAAGCTATAGCTCTACCAGTAGTTGCTTAATTTACAAAGCAATTTACAGTAGTGTTTCGATTAATTTCACTTAGGCTATATTGCAATCATGTTCATCTTGTACTTTCATACTAGTAGTCTTGAGCAATAGCAGCTTAATATGCTTGATTGACATTATTGACTGTATTCTGTTCATTGCAAAATTATAGTACTTATATAGTCCTATTTTCCCCTTTACTTCTAGACCAGTGACTATTTACGTGAGTTAAGGGTTCGGTCAGTCAGTATCATGGGTTTGGCAGTACACATTCCTTGTGCTTGTGCTTTTGTATGAAATTCATGTTTAGTTGTTGTGTTCTTTGAACACAGTGGTTTTGTGTGCAAATGATTCATGGTACAGTTGGTGCACTAGTACAGTGTATAGTATATCTATGCATATGTTTTAAAGTTGAAGAAACAGCGCATTTTGTATTTCCAACTATCAAGGGTGCGATGAATGTATGTATGGAGCTTTTTAGGCTCAGTACCTCCAACAAGGTTAAGAACCAGTATTCTAAGGTGCTTCAGTTGCTATTCTTGTGTCAACTTCTATTCACTAGATACATTGATCTTCTTTTCACTCATGACACTCATCAAATATGCTAATAAATTTTCTGATTTGATAATTTGAAATGCCTGTTTAAACTTTATCCTTCGCCAGAGCTTTTCAGATCTGCAAGCTCCATTAGTGCATTGGTATTCATAGTCTGCACTGAACAACTTTATGCCTAGATTCCAATGCGTTTGCATTGGTTGAACTCTAAGCATTTTTGGGCAATGACTGTTACATCAAATTTTTGAATGTAAAAGAGGATTTGAAGGTCAAGAATGCATAAAGTATGCCAAAGTATTCACACAGTTTGGACATCAATGAAGAATTCCTTGTGCATTTCAAGCATTAGTTGAGGAATGTGTTTGATCTTTGTTCATAATGGGAAACAGCGATATTAACGAAGTATGTGTGTGAAATGTACACGAGTATATGCATCCTGTTCTGTTCAGCCTCTTTATAAATGACCTACTTTCCTCTACATCTTTCATTATTTTCTCCTTTGCTGATGACACTTATTTTAGTTCATCTTTTTCATCCAATCCCAACACCTTGCCTATTCTAATATTTCACCATATCGTAATACTTCAGCCTCACTTCTCACCAATGACTTGACAAATGTAGAGAAGTGGGGAAGTGACAACCTTGTTAAGTTCAATGAAGAAAAGACAAAACAGGTTGTCATAACACGTAAACATCACCAAGATTTCCCCCCTGTTTTCATGAACGGCCATAAACTGGACATGTCATCTTCTATCACTCAACTTGGTCTTTCTATTTAATCTTATCTCACTTGAAAACCCCATATCAGTTCCATTGCAAAGCAATCATCTCAGAAACTTGGCTTTCTGTCTAGAGCCCATGGTCATTTCTCACCTTCTCAACTACTAACTATATACAAATCCCAGATTCGTCCTTCTCTGGAGTACTGCTCTCATGTCTAGGGTGGTGCTCCTAAATCTTCTCTCCATCTTCTTGAAAGAGTCCAGTCTAAAGCTATCCGTTTTATCAACAATCCAAACCTCACTAATTCTCTACAGTCTCTCTCCCATCGTCGTCTTGTTGCAGATCTTTCCATGTTCTACCGATATTTTCACGGACATTGCTCTCAGGAAATCAAGAATATTATTCCTGATCCAGTAGTGAGGCGTATTCAAACTACCAGAAGCTCTACCTGTTTACACCTTTTCCAAGTCACACTACCTAATCCACAAACTCCATCTCACAACTCATCTTTCATTCCTAGAACGTCTCAACTGTGGAACTCATTGCCAGCCACTACTCTCCCTGAATCCTACAATTTGTCATCTTTTAAATCTAACATCAAAAAAATTGATCTTGTCTCCCTTTCTACTTAAACTTCCCCTCATTTTCTCAGCTTTATTCCTTTTTCGATGCTTTTTTATAGGCCCTACGGCCTTTCTCCGACATTACTTACTATAAAAAAGAAGAAAAAAAAGAATAAAGGGATGACTCATCTCTTCTGCTACAATGCGGTAAAACATTGCAAGCAAAGATGCTTCTATATTACAAGAAAACCCTTCAGTCATTATTGATATCATCACTGTAAATGGATAGTCAGAGCAAGGGAAAGTTGTTTGTACGAAAGAGTTATTTGTTCTTAGGGCAAAAAGATTCTGATAGGGAAATTTGGTCCATTTGAAACCTTGCATGAGGAAAGTGATTCAGATTATCTTCTTCGAGCGTTGTCAAAAGATGATGGTAGCAGTGAATTCTGTTTTTTATTCTTTTCTAGAAGTTCTATTGTGTTTTCACAGTCCGTCTACTTTGTACGCTGGTCTGTAAATGGCGCTTTCCTCTTTCGTGCTCTCTTTGCTAAAAATTTACCTGTAGCTACAGGGTTTCTTGCATATTTTTCCTTTTTATTTGCCCAAGAAGCAATTTGTCTTTCAAAGTGTCTGACATCTTGTTGCTTTTTTGAACTATCTTATTAAGTACTGCTTCATCGGTGATCTCTTCTTTCCACGCCATTTTTTTCATTCTCCTCAGAAGCCATATTTCAGCCGTTTTGATCTTAACAATGTCTGTCTTGCTTAAGGTCCTGTTTTCACTCCCATAGAACAATATTAGTGTAGTTTACACTTTGGGTTCAAAAGTATTGCTCCCTTTGTTCGACATGGCCGCCACTGAATCAAGATTTGTTCACAGGCTTTCCACACCCATGCATTCTACTTCATTATCATATTCATTATGACCACGATTTTGGCGGCAAAATAAGGATAAATGTGATGGCGTGAGTTTTGAAACACACTGAATCGATACTGTTATCTCTTTTGCTTTTCAAACCGCTAGCAGAGAAGTGTACCTAGAGCAAAAGAATTATCTTGTGAAGAGGAACTTCTTGTCAAGAAATTGAGGGAAAACAATATTCCTCACTTGAAATTGGCAAAAGTCTTACGATGTTGTGATAAAGCTTAACTGAGATTCTGCCGAAGCTTTGGAACATTTGGATCTCTCCATTTTGAAGCAGAATACTGGTCATTCAAGAAATGTAGCGCAAGATGACATAGAATTCTACCCATGGTTGCCAGAGGGCTCATATCTGAAAATTTTGAACGCATTTTAAATGAAGACTCGATGCCATCTTCGACTAAAACTCTGTTTGGTAGCTTTGGTAAGATACGTTCTTCTCTAGCATTATGCAGGATCTCTCAAAAAGAAGAGCAAATTATTTCTTGTAAGAGCGCAGGATCTACTGTCTACAGTGCTGTACAGTGGAATAGGATACTTGGTCATTGGACGCTAGGCCAATGGTAAGTGGTTTTCTTTTCAGGCGAATACTGTTTTGGCCCAAAAATGACAGAAGAATGCTTTGTACTTGATGTTCACTTGAAGATATGTACCAAATATAACTTTTTTGTCTGCCCACTTTTATGAATTCATAATCTCCCATGTCTTGGGGGGGTACACTGGGCCTAATAGAAATGCATATTCACCTGATAGAATGTAAAAGAAAATCTTGTGAGATTGAATACATTGGTATATTCCACGAAAACGTTTTCAAATCATCTGCTAACATCTGCTAAAATGTTTTATAAAAGCTAAAGGGCATTATTCTTTCAGATGACCATGCATTCCCTTGTCAAGCCAGAAAAACGAAAATATACACCAAACTGGGTGGTGTTATTGTGCTTTAATAGACGAACAACAGTCATAACTTAAATGCAGTGAGAAATGTATAATTTTTATTAAAGAAACTAAAGTAATTATTTGCTTGTTCTCCGAAGACAGAGGACGACTTTATTAGTTGCCTGTTCAAAAAATTCAATTTCAATGCAATTTAAATTTAAATTCTGCCTCTAAGTACAAAAAATACATCAATAAATAGAAAAAAACATAACAAAAAAGCAGAATTCTTAAGGAGGAACCTCCTAAGTAGATTAACTAACGAGAAGGAGGTCCCCCTTTTATCTTTAGCACACGGGATTTTCAGGCTTTGTATTAAATGTAAGTTACTTCTTAATGTCAGTTCCATTGCAATTACATTGCATTTAAGAAATGAAATTTTACGGACTTTTTAAATGAAAGTTGTGACGGAGAAGTTCTTATTGCCATTAGTAATTAATTCCATAAGTTTGCTCCCAAATATAGAATTGATTTCAAACCATATAGTGACGTGTTTATATTAGCCAGAAACATGTCACCACGAGTGGATTGTCTTGTATTATGACAATGAAGCGTTGAATTCAAAAAGAAAAGATTGTGGAAACAGACTGGTGCGATCATATTAACTGATTCGTAAACAAAAGATAACAGTTTTAATTTGAATATATCCACAATTCGTAGTAATTTTAGATCTTTGAAGATAGGGAGGGAGCGGGCTAGAAAATGTTGATGTGAAATTGCCCGGACAGCTCTTTTCTGCAACTTAAATAGTGGCTCAATATATGAGTCAAATGTTTGACCCCAAGCAACAATGTCGTATTGTAAAAAGGGCATGAACAAAGCATTATGTAGTGTGATCAAATTGGATGTTGGAAGCAAATACCTGACCTTAGAAGATATTCCACAGGTTTTGGCAAGTTTTTTTGACAGTTCAGCAATGTGATATTTTCCAGCAAGATGTTCATCTAAAAGAACTCCTAGAAATTTGATGTACTTCACCCTAGAATTATGCTTTTTACCTATTTTGATAACAATAGCAGTGGGGACTTGGCTTACAGAAGAATGGAATATAATAAAATTTGTTTTACTTATATTTAATGTAAGTTTATTTTCATCAGGTCATCTTTTTATGTGCTTCAGTCTTTTGTTAACCTTTTTAATGACATCATCAAGAGTTTCAGAATCATAATAAAGATTGGTATCATCAGCAAAGAGGTAAAATTTTAAATGCTTAGAAGCATTTGGTAAATCGTTTATAAATAACAAAAAGAGAAGAGGTCCTAGTACTGATCACTATGGTACACCACATGTTATATCCAGTGGGTATGAGTCTTTGCCACTAATCAAAACAAACTGCGTTCTGTTTGTCAAATACGATTGAAACTATCGAAGTGCACATCCTCTAATTCCATAATGCTCTAGCTTAGCGAGTAAAACTTTATGATTTACAGTATCAAATGCTTTTTGTAAGTAAATAAATACAGCACACCCATTTTTTTTATTGTCTAGACTTCTTCTGATAGTTTCAGTCATGCTAATCAAAGCATGATCAATTGAATGATTTTCTTGAAAGCCAAATTGCAATGGGTATATTATTTTATTGCAAGTAACAAATGAGTAAAGCCTTTTATACACCATTTTTTTAAAATATTTTGCTAGAAATTAGCAATAAGGAAATTGGCCTATAGTTGGACCTAATCTCTGCGTCTCCCTTTTTGAAAACAGGAACTACTTTTGCCACTTTTAACTTATTTGAGAACGTTCCTTTCAGAAAAGATTGATTGACGATCTCGGCTAGTGGATGAGAAATGTGGCGCTTGACAATTTTTGATATATTTATTGGAACACTATGGGGACCAATTTATTGGAACACTATGGGGACCAATTGACTTTGATGAGTTAAGATTTGCTATCACATCTTCAATTTCTAAATGAGTGACCGGAAAAAAAGAAAGAGTTTACAATAGCATTGTCAAGATATCTAAGGGGAGAATTTGGCGTCTTGGGATGGTTTTGTTTATGTTATCAGAAACATTAACAAGAAACCAATTAAAGACATTTGACATTTGAGCTGGATCAGTTATTACCTTTCCATATACATCTTGAATTACATCAATACTTGAATATGCAAAGCTTTTCCGTGAGATTATTGAATTAGTTCCAGTCCAAATTTTTTTCATATATTTGATATTCGTCGCAAAGTAATTTTGAAAATATTCCTTTTTACTTTTCTTCAATTCATTAATTACACGATTTCGGAATGTTTTATAAAATCGGTCATTAGCTTCGTTTCTATTCTTTTTCATGTTCCTTAGAAGTCGATCTCTGACCTCCATCATTTTTTGTATTCTATGATTGATCCAAGGTTTCATTTTAAGTCTTGATTCTTTCTTAGTACACTTTATGAGAGGCACATGCTTATCTACTAAGTTTTTAACATCTTCAAGAAATTTATTATAGATATGATTAATGCTATTCTCGTTTTTGAGGTAGTTTAAAGCAAGTATAGTGAATTCGCTTAGAAAACTATTTTAATTAAAACAGGAATAGTCACGTTATAGCAGCTCTTGCTTTTTGTGGGAAATGTGTGTATTTTCGAGTATTAGGAATTGTGGAAAATGGTCTGAAATATGTGTCAAAATATTTCCGCTAGTAATTTTAGAATTAGTTAAGTTAGTAAATATATTATCAATGATTGTTGCTGAGTTATTTGAAATTCTAGTTGGATTACCAATTCTGTGTAATAGTATTTGGCCGCTGTGAGTTTTATATGTAAAGGCGGAAATCAGGCTACTTCCTCCACTGCCCTAGGGCCAGAAATAGAAGTATCAATTAAGGAGAGGGGGCACGTGCATTCAGGGTAACCCAAACAAATACAAGAAGGTAATACTATAAGCTGCAT
The DNA here is from genome assembly GCA_018155075.1 of Cassiopea andromeda. NCBI lineage: Eukaryota > Metazoa > Cnidaria > Scyphozoa > Rhizostomeae > Cassiopeidae > Cassiopea > Cassiopea andromeda. The sequence continues at coordinate 89,275 of WIPJ01067503.1, read as the reverse complement.
AAAAGCACACCATAGAATGGGCTATTCTGTAAGTTGCGAAATTCATTTTACTAAAAACTTTGTGGAAAATGGGAGCATGTTCCCCTAAAGTTCCAATGTCTATGCCTAAGGTTCGCCTCAGGTTAGTTTAATCTAGGGTGAATGCAGGTTGTGTCCACACTGAAGTTACCTAATTTACAGTGTGGAGAGAAACCTGGGGAGAACCTAGGTTAAGAGAATGGACGCATGTACAGGAGGCAGGTTATTCTGAATCCTCATTAAAAACGTGAATCAAACGTAGCCGATAAGAACGCATACGGTATTGGCACTTGTAGTTCAAGCATTTTTCTAAAAATCGCTATGATAGAATAGCTTGCTATACTGTAGTTGAAAGAATATAGAAGAACTAAGCTTTTGAAAAGAATTAAGAACGTCATTATGCCGCTGCCGATGTCAATCAATACACAAGAATAATTTACACTCAGAAAAGCACTCAAAAGCAACGATAAAATTACTAAAGCCGGCATTGTGCATACCTTAAGTGTAAAACTAATCTAGGTTCGCCACAGGTTTGTGTCCAAACTACATTTTTCACAACTAACCTGGGGGGGAATCTAGGTTGAACCCATCTCCGCAGCAGGGCTAAGCTAACTTGGGGCTAACCTAGGTTAGTTGTGTCCACACCACGAAAATCTAACCTGGGTTAGTTGAAACCTGGGGCGAGCCTAGGTTAGTTTGTGTAGTGTGGACAGGGCTTTAGTCGATTAATCGGGAAGAGTCAAATTCTTCGATTATCCCGGCGTAGTCAAATTGTTCGATTATCCGATAAGTCGACATCTTCGATTCTTCGGGTGCAATTACGTACACCTATTATCCGGTTAGTGTCAAAAAATTTGATTCTATGGCTGAAGTGCAAGCAATCTGGCTGTTACTATATCAATAATCAATCGAATGGCTCTTTATGATGCTGCTTCACAGCGGCCGAAGAGACAGTTTTCTCGCATTGGTTTTGCAAGGAGTTCGCTAATAATGAACTCTGTACTAGAGACACTGTACATCTGACCACACCTTTGGTGGAATCAACTTAAATTATGACTGCGCCCATATTTCCGAATAATTGATATTCAATAATTATCACACTGAATAATCAAATTAAAAGCAACTGAAATCAAAGTTATGGGCAGCCCTGGTACTCACTGGTATAGGAAGAGTTCCATAATCAGTTTATTTCCCTTGACACAAGGGTAGCTCACATTCAATTACAGCTTTACGCAGAAGGTAAAACTTGTAGGTATTTCAAGAAAATCTTACCACAATGCAAGCCATTTCTTATGAGTGCATGATCAGTAAAATAAAACCTTGTGTGTATGTTAGTAGGTTATCTGAGAAAGTCCCCAGCAACTTAAGTTTGAACTTTACCTGAGTAAGTTATATATGGAGAAAGTTATTGTATGGAAGTAGGTCCTAAGTAAGGGTGCATTTATCTGCACCTGGGGAAGTCCTCATTAGCTTAAGTTTGGAAATTATCTGAGCAAGTTATCAGTTACGAGAAATTTATTGCTTTTAAGTATGTCTTAAGTAAGGATAAATATATTTGCATCTGAGCAAGTTCTCAGCAAATTAAAAGGTTATGCATATCTGAGGTAGTCGTCAGGAAGTAAAAATTGCTTGTGTCTTAGGAAGTCCTCAGCAAGTAAAAGTTATTCGCATCTTAGGAAGTCCTCAGCAGCATAAGTTTGAATTGTATCTGAATAAGTTATTTAGGGGAAAAGTATTGTACATGAGTGTTTCCTAAGTAAGGTTACATTTTTCTGTATCTGAGAAGTCCTCAGCAACTATGAATTGTCTCCGAGCAAGTATTCATTTACGAGAAATCTATTACATATGACTATGTCCTGAGAAAGGATAAATTTATCTGCATCTAAAGAAGTCCTCATTAACTCAAGTTTTGGCAATAGCTGAGCAAGTTGCCACTTGGTAGAAATTTATTGCATATGAGTACGTCCTAAATAAGGATAAGATTTTTTTTCCATCTGAGAAAGTTCTCAGCAAATTTAGAGGTCATGCATATCTGAGGTACTCCCCAGGAAGTAAAAACTCCTTCGTATCTGAAGAACTTGTCAGCAATTAGAAGGTTCGTCTTTTCTGAGGAAGTCCTCAGGAAGTAAAAAGTTCTGCGTATCTGAGGAAGTCCTTAGCAAGCAAAAGTTCTGCGTATCTGAGGAAGTCCTCAGCAAGTAAAAGATTCTTCGTATCTGAGGAAGTCGTCAGCAAGTAAAATTCTTCGTGTCTGAGGAAGTCCTCATCAAAGAAAAGTTGTTGATATCTGAGGTAGACACAATTGACGTTGGTAATATCTGGATAAGTTCTCGGCAAGGCACCTTTGCTTTATTGGACAACATTTTATTGAATGCTTCCTGGTAGTATCAAGAAAATTTCACTCCTGCTACTCCTACCTGTGTCAGAAAGAAGACGAATTCACATTGCTGCTCATTGTCTCAGCTGCATGTTGATCTGCAAGTTGATGCTGGAAGTCAAAGTCAGTTTGTGCTTGTGATCCACATATCAATAGTGACAGATGATGATAAAAAGTATATAGTATCGGCTGTTCGCCCAATTGCCAAATCCGTCTTCGGTAGATACAATCCAAAAGGTTTACCCTACCTCACACATCTCTGAACGGGTCTAAGTAAATTGAACAACTACAAGTTTAAGTATAATTTTAAAGACACGATAAATCCAATGTTCCTTTTAAATGATGAAATAGAGGAAGGGGAACACTTGTTGCTACATTATAGTTCTTTCTTATATCTACGTTGAAATCTTCTCGCCAGAACCTACGCATTAATGCATTCATTTTGCATTGCTAGCCTTTGCAATGAGACCCTTACAAAACTACTATTGTACGTTGGTAATAACCTCCCACACAGCTTTAATCGAGAAATGCTACAGTTACCATTAATTTATATTCATGACTCTAGACGATTTCACTGAAAACTAGTCATTTATTGAAAATGACAATGTAGTTACCACATGCTAGTATCCACCTTTCATAAAAAGATGATCGTTGTTGTTAATGTAAGTAGGTTGTTTAATCAATTCCTTTTCGACTTTGCTTTTTTTTCTCGAGGCCTTGCTACGCGCTAGATGCTCGGTTCTGATGTAGGAAAAAATTATAAAAATGCTGATCCGATGATGTGCGGCATTCTACATGTTCTCAATGTCATGTAATACTAATTTTCAATTTATTTCTGTTTATACGAGGTTTTGATCCCTTAAAGTGCGGGGGCTGCTCATTGTCGGATTAGATTGCTTGCTGCTGTCTGGAGTGTAGCAGGGCTTTCTCATCTTCTTTCTCTGTATTTTTCTTTATTTTTCCATGTATTTATGTTTTATGTAATGGCCTCGGGGCTGACAAGTATTGCTCTCCGAAGTATCTTTCGTGTAGAAGTTTTCTAAAGTATTTTAGTAGAGTTTTTAGTGATATTTTGTAAATTTTAATATTAAATGTATAAAAAAGTTCACCAATTCGCCGGACGCCCCAAACGCCTTCTGAAATTGGAGAGCTACAACCCCACTATTGCATTGCATAAAACAGGACTACAGGATAATCTCGTTGTAACATATTCGATTGCAAGGTACCTTCGGATACACCGCACCATAGCCGCTTGTCCCGGAAAAGCTTCATACCAATCATTATAGAAATATTCCGATTAAAGTGTGCTTGGTTATTACGTACCGTCGATTATAACGTACTTGTTTTAAGGTCCCTCAGGACAAATTCTTCCGACAATAACGTACTTTATTGGATATTTGGCTTTTTCTATTTGCAGGACCGTCATATAGCTATGCGCTACCTTCACAGTTGCTTTGTATTGGCAAAAAAAGAGGTTACTGATCACTGCGGGAGCTAGCATGTGTGCTATAGCTCGATATGAATAGTTTGAGTGATCATGCATGTGCATTCGTTCTTTTTTGTGCCATCTTAGTAATGGCATTGAGTTTGCAAAAGTGAAATGGAATATAAAGCCACTTATCAAGTTAAAATTGAATAACTCAGTGATACTGCCTGTTCAAAAACATACTAAGAACTTTTTTAAGCTTTGAAGTTGCTAGTCATAAATTTCTATTAAAAAATGCACTATTGTAGGTGTGTTTTAATATCTTATATCTTCCAATTTTGTAGAGAGGAAACCTTTCCGAGTCTTTGTCTCAAGTATTTCAGACTCAGAAAATGGTGGAAACGCCAGAAGCATGTATCTTTCAATAGATAGTAATACTGTATAGTAACCTGTTTGATAATGTGTACTTCGATAACGTACTTGGAATATAACGTGCCAAATCAGCCGGTCCCTTGAATTATGTTATATTTGGATTATACTGTATTGTGGAAGAGGAGTGGGAGATATAGCGGGGTGTGGGATCTTACCCCAGAGAAATTTTTCAGGACTGCACCCTCTAGAACGTCGGAAAGCCCTCTTTTTGGACATTTTGTATCCTGAAATATGTCATCTATTTCATTGGATAACATCATGGAAGCAAAGCCTTCGGAATTGCACCAAAAGACCTTGAGCTTTGACTTAGGAGTCAGAATGCAAAATTCATATAAATTTTTAGTTACCTATTTTAGTACTTCATATGCCACAAGCCTGTTCATATGTTTACTGCTATTTTTCTTTGAATTTGTGTATAATGTGATAAATTCTTTTCAATTTTTCTCTAGAAATCCTCTAAAGATGAGTGCAAGCAGGCTCCAGTAAAGGATCAGCAATACGCTGAACCACTCATTGATGCTCTCAGACTTCAAAAGGACCAGGTATTGTCATATGGTTGTATGATTATTTATGATCGTATGATGAAAAAGGAACAAAAAAAGACCTTGTGCCATGATATGGTATGATCATTACGTGTGATGATAAGGTTTGCAGCATAATGATGACGGTATAAATTATTATTACGAATGGGAGAGTGTCAAGGCCTGGGTCCAAGTTTGGTGGGGTAGAAAGTATTTTCTGCTTTCGGTAGCCTACTGTTTACTTTGAGAATTCATCAAGTTATCATCAAAAATATGGTTTCCTCTGCATGTTTTTGGATGGTAAAACACAACTGCGCTTCTATGGGTTTTGCAAATAACAGTTGTGTTGTCACCTTGACAACTGGATGAATTGCGGGCGATGCATGAATGTATAGATGTATACTTGCAAAATATCTTTAAAGAGCATAGCAGCTCTAGAAAATATGGCTGAGCAAAGGAAAGTAAAAAGAGTTAACGTAATTGTGAAAGCTTTTATTCAAAAGAAAAAAGTGTGTATACATAGTGGCTGACAATGGCTAAAAGTGCCTGTTCTAATTTTGCCTAAGTAAAGCCTTTCACAGCTCTTCTTATTGAGAGATGTTATAAGCGTGCCTTTGGACGTAATTGGTTCAACTTTATACTCCGTAGCCTGGCTAATGAATTGCGTAACGAATTGATTAGCCGGGCCACGGAGTATGAAGTTATAAAGGTGCTCCCTTACTCTGGAACAACAAGTGAAGGCGTTTGGTACAAATGATATAACTAATGATATAAAGACGCTGGAAAATGACAAAATTTTCATATAAACAGTTTTCACAAGAAGAGATAAAGATGGCATTGCCAATAAAGTATCCAGCCACAATAGACGACTCAAGACCTTCTGTGCTCGAAATTGTGCTAAATACATTGGCAATAGTAACGTTGATGCTTCCTTTCTTGGAATAAAAAGACTTCATTTAAACAAAAGGGGTAACTCCTACCTAGCAAATAATTTTAATAACTTTTTTACGCAAGATTGACTAAACAATTATGATAACGAAAATGACAGGAGAAGGTTAGATTCTAATGGTAAGTTTCAATGCTCCCCTAATACAATTGGATCACAAAATGGTGTGGTTATAGCATCCATGTCAATAGTCTCCCACAACGAAATCAAGCTACTGATGAAGGAGCTAGGTATACACATTCTTGCGCTAAATAAAACAAAATTCGAACAGAATGATTCCAATGACCTCCTACAAATTGAGGGGTAACTTTAGAAAGCTTGATCGTAATCGTAATGGAGGTGAAGTTGTTATCTACTGCCGAAATGCAATGCATTGTGTTCAAAGTAATTACATTCCTAATTCAGATTTGGAGTATGCATAGAAATCACGCTTCCAAAAGCAAAGACTTATATAACAATTTCCTGGCATAGACCTCTATCTGACACTTTTGAAACATTTAATAGATAGGAGCATATCTTACGATTTATTGAATTAGAGGGGAAAGAGATCATTCTGTTGGTGGACACAGACTGTGATCTGTAATAGAACACATATATCCATGAATGCTACCTTAACTAACAATATCAAACATGCTATGGATCTATATAACTTATTTGGATTACGACAGTTGATTGAAAACCTACTAGGTAGACTATTGACATATCTACATTGATTTATCATATTGCAGTAAATAATGATCGTAATATCATCGGGTTCTCTGTGCTTAATTTGGGCTTTAGTGACCATTATCCCATGTATGTGATAAGAAAATTTCGTGGAAATATCTTTAATGATCATAAATATATAAAAAAACGTCAGATGAAGAAGAATTCAACCATGAGATATTTCTTAGAGACCTAGCTAATCTAAATTGGTAACATATACTTTATAGCAGTCAGAACGTAAATGAAATGGTACTGAATTGGACCAAGCTAGTAGCTCTCATTATCGAGAAGCAAATGCCACTAAGAGAAAGCAGAGTATCTGACAAATTTATATCTTGTATGACTTTTGATATTAAGTGTATGTTTAGAACTAGAGACAAACTAAAAGCAGCAGCAATAAGGGAAAAATCTATGATATTGATGGAAGCATGCAAAAGAATACGGAAAAAACCACTGCTTTAAATACACAGCTAAAAAGCAGTGTTGCTCAATGAAAACCCCGACCTGTGAGGAGAATCTGAAAGATACTTGGCCAACAATAGATAAATTAATCAATAAACTATCTAAGACCACTAGCATCACTTTAGTAGTAGAAGATGATATAATTATCGCTAAGCCCGATGGGATTACAAACTCGATGAACAAGCATTTTTGTAGGATAGGAGAGCAGCTAAGTAGCAGAATTCCTAATAAGCCAAATATATTTGTTATTGAGCCTTGCTAAATGTTAGAACTATATTTAAATTTTCGCAACTAACACCAGAGCAGCTCATCAAGACCATGTCTAAATGTAAGACCTCTAAAGGTTTTTGGGTGGATAATATATCTAGCTTCTTTCTGAAGTCTGAGTCAATTATTAAATTTGTCTAAGTCCATGGGACAATTTCCTGATAGTTGGAAGGTAGCTAAGGTGGCCCCTATTTATGTAGATAGTAGATCTAATTATAGGCATATTTCTGTGCTGCCAGTTGTTTTGAGGCTCTTTGAGAAGTTGATCTATGAACGGCTTTGCTCTTATCTTAATTTTAAAAAATTTACCCTTCTCAGGCCAGTCAGGGTATCGATCTAATCATTCCGTCTTAACTAATCTCTTGCACTGCACAAACGATCGATGCCTTAACTTAGATAAGAGGAAATATATGTTAGTAACAGTCATAGACCTTAAGAAAGCTTTCGATACAGTAGATCATCAAATATTGCTGCAAAAATTACATGCATATGGCATACAAGGTAAGGAATATCTTTGGATTTCATCATATCTCAAAAAACGCAAGCAATGCTGTAAGGTCAATGGGCCTGTATCTAACTTAGATGAAATCAAGTATGACTTACGTCTTCAAATGTAAATATATATGCCGATGATACTATTAGTTCTTTCTCCTCCAACTCTATCTACACTATAAACAATGCTGTAAATGAAGACCTAATGTTGCTAAAGACATGGCTTGGTGGGAATAAGCTTGCTTTGAATTTTGCCTTAACGCAAAGTTTACCAATACGAAGTCGTTATGCATAAAAGCTCTTGAAAGATCTGATAGCTCTAGACTTTCCCTATCTATTGGAGATGAACTAATTTCTTAAGTAGTAGATACAAAATATCTTGGATTGCAAGTTCATCAATATATAAGCTAGGATCAGCATGTATTGCTTATAACCAACAAAAATCTCCAAAGGTATAGACATACTTCGATACGTAAAACAATATTTCCCTTTGAAAATTACTCAGAAGATGTACGCAAGTCTTATTGAGCCTTATTTCAGATATTGCTGTCCATTCTGGGGTTGTGTATGTACTACTATCCTACAGAAGTTACAAAAGCTACAGAATAGAGTAACAAGAGTAGCAATAGACAGCTGTTTTGATGTTCCTTCTGAGCCACGTATGCAGGAGCTTGGTTGGCATATTATAGAAGGAAAGTAGAATTAGAAACTGTAAAAGTTGTACAAAATGCTCTCCATAATGAGGCAGCTCCCCATATGAAAGAACTGTTTCTTAAGCTTTCAGACAACCAAAGTAAGGAGCTACGAAATTCCTCTACTGATCTGTACACTCCTCGTTTAAGGACATCTATTGGCCAAAAGAGCTTCGGATATAGAGGGCTGCATTTCTGGAACAGCCTAGTAGACAAGGCTAAAGAAACCAGAACGTCCTTTGCTTTCAACAGAATTTTTTACAAAAGAATAAAGCAATAAATTTAATTACAGGTCATTTTCACAATTATTTAGACTAAACAGGCAAGAACTTTTATATTGACAGTTTGTAAGTCAGACTTCTGTAACTTTACCCTGTATAAAGAACTTAAAATGAAAGGAAATGAAAATTATAGAGCTCTGAAAATGCGTTATCCTTCAGCGAAGATTGAGAATTCCAGGATTCGGCGATATGCTATGCAAATGTTTTGTTGAAATTACTACTGGCTCCAACAAACAGTGTAATTTGATATTTTACAGGTCCTGTAAGTGGGCAAAAGGTGACAAGTGCTTAGAAACAGACCTTGTAGATATTGACAGCTCATCTAATTCGTGAATTTGTTTATTAACACAGTAATTCTTCTTTTTACCTCAAAGGTATTATGAACGCATGCATCAATACATATATCGGTCTATCGCTTTATTACTATGACCAATGTTTAAGTCAAAGGAGCATTCCCTCCATTTATTAGGGTGACAACGACTATTTGTATAACCGATAACAGCACAGTTGTGTTTTGCCATCTCAAAGTATACAGAGAAGACGGATGTTTTGATGCTAACAATATAATAATTCACAACGTACACAGTTGGCCAGCCAAAGCGGAAACTACTTTCTAATCACTAAACTTGGATCCAGTCCTTGGCACACTCCCATTCATAATGGTAGCACGCTATGTTGAATTGGTTTAAACTACCTTCCGCATAGGAGCAGCTAACAGGTATAGTCTTTGTAATTCTCTAATAGTACCTGCAACAATAATTTAGGCAAGCCAACCTTTCATTTTCCTGTTTCTGCAACGTCTTTGTCCTAACGTCGTCTGCAAAAAATAAGCAGGCCTTGGTTTTGTGACACATTTTACTTGAAAGAATGGGTTGAAGGAAAACAACTCTTGCAAGTCGAAAATTTTTCTATGATTTCAAAATATAAAACTTTCACAAATTTTGAATTTGAATTTTTCTAAGGCAGAACTTTCGCAATAGTTGTAGAAATTGCGAACATTTCTTCCTGCGAAAGTACTTTATTGAACTCAAGCGAAGTAGAAAAATTCTAAGAGCACAAACTTATACATTTGATATATTCTTATATATAGTGAACACCCAGTAAGAGCCGTGGGTTGGCCACCCCTGCTCTATAGTCTTTTAGGCCATGTTGTCTTATGATTGACTATTCAATATGTTTATTCTTTGCTCCAGGAACTTGCTATCCACAAAAAAAAGCCTGAAGAAGGTCAAAAGGGGAACTATAATTACACCAAATAATGTATTGAAATAAGGCACAAAAGTAGGACAAAGATTGAAGCTGTGTATGAAGCACTAAGTATGTGGTAGTATTGCATATTTAAGTAATTAATTTACCCATAATTTGTTGAACGTTAAATCGTACCTTGAAGGAGGAAATACTTCAGTAGTGAATGGAGAGGCGTGGTTGGTATTTTCTTTGGTCGGGAAATACCAGCTTCTAAAGCCCACTATGCAGTTTTAAAACTATTTAAATGTACACCATGTAGAAAAAAGAAATACTTCCAAAGGACCCATATGGAAATTTTAAGGGACCTACCACGAAATTTCCCCCGACAAATCGCGATGCTCCTTGTTGAATTGCTTTGTAGGGATACTTGATTTCACCTTTATGTTGTTTACTGTTAATTGAATTTATATCATGTAAGTCATAGAATTTGCCTTTCACTTAGCATAAGTTATAGCAAGACCATTTTGCTTTTCTACTAAGTCTTCTCTGTCTTTAGATCATACATTGATATTATTTTCTGTTAGAGTAAAATGATATAAACTATTGTGGCTGAGATTTTATTACGTTTTTTTAACTCAATGATAATTGATGAAGTAGGGACTGTATTGTAAAAGAAAGTATCAAAGAATTTTTCGTCTTTCACAGTCAAACCTCATTTTACATTGCGATTTTACTATGCATCGAATCTTGTACCCTTGTGGAAAATTCATTCATTTGTTTATGTGGACAGTGCGCAGGACTTTTTAGTTGGTGGAAGATTGTGAAAGTATGTGGGAAAAAGTAATGTGACTGCAAAAATTACTGGTATTCAAATTTACTTATTGATGGGCAGTGTTTCTTTTAATTTTTACTGGTAGCTCCCCCTATTTTTCTTTCCTTTACTATTGATGATGGTTCTAATATCAGTCGAAAGGCTTACTGTTATAATTTTTATGTCACTCATGGATTAACGTTTAAATATATGCCACCGCTCTTGGATTAAAGTTTATATCGCTTATGTCACTCATGGATTTGAGTTTGTCACTAAAGGATAAAGTCTCACTAGAATGTCTCTCTTTTTCGTCGTCTTCTTACTCCTAAAATCTATTCTGAAGCTGCGGTTTTCACCATCAAGATCTAGTATCTTTTTCTCATGTTGCTCTATCGATCTTTCTGTGTTAATCTATTTGTGAAATTGTGACTGGGTGGCAAGCGAGATACCGAACACATTGTGGGAATAAAATAATTCACGGCAAAGTAGTACCTCCGATAGGACTGAATTTTGAGTAAGCACGTGACTGCAGGATAACAATGATAATGCCCCTAAATGCCAAATCTTACTTGGTTTTGCCACCACCAGAACTTGCATACTGGAAATTTACATAAAAAGTAAGGTTTTTGTCCCTCCAAAGTGACTGTACAGGCAGGTTTTGACCTTCAGAGTATTTCCTACAGCTGACTGCTTGCCTGTCATATTTGTGAAAACACACATTCTATACCTTAAAAACGCGGCTTCACTTTTAGACATACTGAAAAGCTTTGTTCATCGTATACTCATCAGAGTAGGAAACTTCGGATAGCGACCGAAAGGTGAACCGAAGTATATTGGCAGATGCGGATAAACTTGATAGGATGCGTTTAATAGGCCCCAAGAGTGGCCAATTAGCACCTATCCACCAATGTTTACTAGAAGAGTCCAAGTGAGAAAACGAACTCTTTCTGTTTACACAAGACTAGCTTTTCAGTCTTGATGTAAGCAGATTCCGAAATACTTAAATGGTTCGACGATCTTGCTTGCCCATTGATCCGAAAATTTTCGTCTGTATATGCTTTTGTGCATTCTGGATTTTTAATTAGGTGCTGTCCTATTATGGGAATTTGGCCTGTGCCTGGTTCACCTTCCTCGTCAGGCACAAAGAATGAGCTGATGGCACAGGCTAGATTACTAACAAAAGTGGGTTCAAGAAAGAAAAATAACTATAGAAAAGAGGACTGATAAATTTCACTTCGTTGGAATTCTTCGCTTTTTATATACGTAGATGTACTATAAGATGTAGTAGTCCAAAACTTAGGCGTTTCCACGTGGCGGACCAAATATTTGGTCGCTCAAATATTTGGCCACTTAGGCGTAGCGTTCATACGGGGCCGCTAACCGACCTCAAATTAGGTCACTTAGGCGTGCAATTATTTGGCCGCTTAGGAAAGAGACCTTCTTTCGAACTTGGCCGGTCAAGCTCGCGAACGACACTATGTGAACAGCTTTAGCCGGCCGAATATTTGCACGGTAGCACAAAGAGGGTGTCCATATGCTATTAAGAGGCCTTTAGTAATTGACAGATTCTGTAAAATGAGTTTTCGCTCCAAGAAAGTTACTAGTGGTTTACCACTTTACGTTTCTCAACCTTTGATGGATAAATAAAGCATGGGTGAATGATGTCTTAAACTACTTCAAAAAGTGTTGGTAGGTTTCGAAGTTTCGATGGCTGTTTATGTTAAAAGCTTTAAACTGCATGCATTTGATTCCATCTTATTAAATAAGACAACAGGCTATTTCCATGGAATTTTCAAAAGACATTGTTTATGTTTCGAAGTTTTTCAGTTGCACCACAATATTCGAAAAAACTAAACCATAAAATTTTTCTAGGCTAGAAACAATGAAATGGAAGCTTTCAAGAGTCATAAAATATCGTACGAGAAGCTTTTGGATATTGCGTTGTACAAAAATAAAAACAAAATCTATCACAAAATTACAACAATTGGAGGCTACTGAAAGAGTGCAGCTTTTACTGTGTGCAAGAATTTCTTCAAATCAAGAATTGTAAAACATCTACTATGGATCGGTAGGCCAGAGAAGTTTACGAAAATTTTTGAACGTCATGCGATGCCAGTTGTAGAGTCTCTGATGTGTGTCCATAATTATGCTTTTATCAGCAGTTGATTTGCAAAATTAGATATTTTAGAAAGCAAAACGTGAAAGGTAAAGTGTTTCTTAAGCTCATTGGCATTTTCTACAATGCTTAGCAATGCACTAGTTGAAAATAAGACTCTGCCACATCGCAACAATTTTCCGTTGCCACAAAAACTAAGCCGAAGCCATCATTCTTTTATCGAAGCGTACCAACACTTTTTAAACGGTAGTGTAGATTAATTAAGCTCTGATTTCGGTTTTGAATGTAATAGCAAATTTAGTAGGTATTGCTTTGATGGTTACTATACTCTCAGATAACTTCCATCATACGTTGTCGTCAGCCCAAATAAAATTCATTTCATTTTCTTTTTCTTAACACGCGAGTTTCTTACGTTTGCAAACTCGTCTGATTGAACGAGAGGAAATGAGAAGGATGCTACCTTTTTTTACAATAGAATTGGTAGAATTCGTACTCTGCGCATGTCATAAACTTGACCGACCGGCCCCGTGTAAACGCAATGCCTAAGCGACCTTTTTTTGGTCGGCTGCTTAACCGACCTAGTATTTGGCCGCTCAAATATTCGGCCGGCCCCGTGTAAACGTAGCCTGAATCTTCTATATGGTTGAATCTTTTACACGAGTCTATAAACAGTATCTGCGTACTTTTATATCTGTTTAGTAAATCTATACTTTGAATTTTATGCTATTTTGCGGCAGTAGCAATAGGAAAGAATAGATACAATTTTATGTATTTCTCTTGGTCGTGTGTAGGCCAATTTTGTACTATGGAAATCTCTCTTTGTTTTTAGTAAGATGCACTGTAATATTTATGTTTATGCTTGCGTAGTAAAAGATGATATCCTCCAAGCAATTCCTTTGATTTATCTACTTTATTAGCTTATTCTTTTTTCGTTCTGAGAGCTGGTTTCTATGGGCAGCTCATTACCTTCACATATTCAATTAATTCTATGTCATTGTATATACCACAGAAAGAGCAAGTTTTACAACTATATGTTAGGACCCTCTAGTAACGTATGAATAATTTACCTAATTATCTGTTAACGTGCTGGAATGTGCACTTCCCGTTATCCGATAAAAGAAAGCTTCAAAATCGGACCTTTACAAAATATCCTGTTTTAATACATTTATGCCCAGTTTCCACTAGCCACACCCAGCCACACTTACGACAGAATACCCAATCAAAAGAGTCACACTAGGCCACTGCTGCAAATCAGACAAGAGTCAAAGATTGAAATAAACATAGGTGCAAGAAGCAAATGGGAAGAAACAAATGCGGATCCAGAGCTAAACTCTTTTATTGTGGGGGGGGGGAGGGATCTGATACTTTCAATAGTCATTATAATACGAGAAGTTTCTTAACATGATTGATTGCAGTGTAATATTTTCCGTTTGGAGGCATGGTCCACCACACCCCCAACTGGATCTACCCCTAAAGAGGAAGACATTGAGCGATTCTGATAATGACAAGTGGCTTTAAAGCTCAAAGGGGATGGTTTAGATTTAAAAAAATTGCTGAATAGAGCTAGCGTTGGCATCGGGGTCAAAGTATAAAGATTCAGTCGGTTCGGGATCGTTAAATGTGGCAGTTGGCTTTCTAAGAGGAAGTCACATTAACAAGGTACTTTTACAAAAATATTTATAGCCATTTTTCCTTAGCCAAACAATATTTGCTACAATAACGAGGTGGTTGTATTAATGACATGGGCTTGTAGCGGAATCCAAATATTCCTACTCTCATTCTCCCACATGCTCAATCTGGATATCAGATTCAGAAAATCAAACTGCTTTCTATTGCCTTATCAAAGCTGGAAGTATCATATTGGAATCCTGTAGAGGTCTGGACTCTCTACCTTCAAAGAGTACTTGGTATTTTTCCAAGACTGCTTTCTAGATCAATTTCGTAGACAAAAAGAGCATACCTGCGTTAAGCGGGCTAAATACTGCTAGTCACTAAATTACATAGTTACTGGAGCCTCCATGAAAGATACTGATTGGCAAGCAGACTCAGCTTAGTTCCAAGACGATACAAATATCAACCGCTATTAAGAACCTATTTGAAATGTCAAACTGAAAAGGCTTTAAGCATTTGATATTAAAGTATACAGGTTCAGGCTCTACCTTCTTTATAAAATGAGAATCCATATTGACAGGTTTGTAGTGTATGTAAACATATACATATTTATGTCGTTTCTTGAGGGAATAACGAGCAAAGTTTTCTACAGATTGTGATTCAGTCACCACTTATTGTAAGTTAAACATTAGAGAAGTTCTTCAAATTCTTGAGCATTTGGGTTTGTCTGGTGTTTTTTGCTATTCACATACTTGAATCAATAGTGCATGCCATTCTCTCTCAACCGTGAAAAGTACCTGTCCTTTCAAATGACTTGATGTAAGCTTCGTATATGGACTTGCTCTTTACCGTTATTTTAAATAAGTTGTGTAAAAGTGCTTTCGAAGCAATCTTTGGGATCAAGGGATATCTGTTAAGTTTTATGTACGTATTTATAACGATTTTCAATGAATCTTATAAAATGTCAAAAGCTGTTGCTATCCGTCTATCTTGCTCTGAACTGATTGCTTTAGCCTAAAAGACTTTTTCTTTCGAAGTGGAGTTTTGAGATTTCAGTTTCTCGATTCTCCGTTAAACAGATTTCTATATATTGAAACTATACTTTCTATTCTAAATGTCATTATCGATCGTTTTTATGGTATCTTAATGGAACTGTATTGAATTGGAATTTGATTTACAGTGTATGCACGGTATGCCATACAACTGCTTTGTTTGTTTTACAATGTCGAAGATCTGCACTGTGGAAGATGTCTGTCAGGCATCCAGAATTACTTAGATAGGACAGAAATTAATGCCTTTTTCGAGCAAGGAAGTTAGAATAGATAGGGGCCCAAGAAAGGCAGCTTCATTTGTTGACATAACTTCATGATTCAACATCGTTTGCGGCATTCTTTGAGATTACGGAGTTTCCAAACCAGTGTTTTTCTATTGACTATGTTTCTACTGAAGTGCAAGTCATCTTCATTATATAACAGTTAAAATTCGTCATTATTTAATCCTCATATTTTATTGCAAACATTGTGTAATTTGCATTGGCATATTTACGTTAACAATCTTTCTTCAACGTTGTTTTCTGGAAAGGTTTCATTTGAAGAGTGTTCTCTATTTTCTAAGAATTGGTTTCTATATAATTGATACTCGTAACTGGCAAAAGTTTTTGAAGAGTCTCTGAAGCTTCTTAGAAGCTCTTGAGGATTCTTTTCAAGTTAATGTGCAACAGGCCAGTATGAGTCTTTGGTATAAATTATTGGTTGAAGGTTTGTTTTCATATGTAACTTTGTTTGCTGATCTGAAAATTTACCTCATTTTTGTTGCACCATCAATATTTGTCTCATAAATGAAAAAAACGTGTTTTGGAATCTCATTAATTTAACAAAGATTTAAAAAATAATGCTTAAGCTAAAATTCAAAAAATGAAATGGCTGTACTCTCAACTACCAAATAAACGGCTCCCCCGCCTATTTATTTTTCGATTTTTTTCCAACCCCGGACCTTATTAGAACCCCCCCATTTATTAATTTTGAGGAAACTGACTTTTTTACAACCCCTCATTTCTTTTCCTTTCTTTGTTAGTACCATGACAATTTTCAATTTTGTTACGTCCAATTTTCATGACAAAATAGCATACTGTTGTATATAACTTAGCTTTATGCTTTATGAAAATCTGTTTTTGTACTTTCCATCCTTGTATAATCATTTAAAGCCTTATCTCAAATTCCACCCCCCATTTATTTTGACCAATCCCCGTTGATTTAATCTCTGAAATTTTCTAACCCCCTGTTTATTAGGACTCCCCCGTTTATTTGGCACTTGAGAGTATAGACACTACAGTAATTAGAAGAATATGGTTTTAATAATACAATACAATCACTGCAGATAAGAATAACAGTTGTATTTTAACACTTTCTAGCCCATTGAAAATTTCACCATTGGATGTTGCCCTAGATAAGTTTGAGGACATTAAACGGATATATGTAACGGCTTTACTTTGTGGGCTTAATGCTCTCATAAATTGCTTCATAAATCTAAGCTTTATGTACAGTGAATAAGGAATATTTTCTATTGTTGAGCAGTTAAGTATATTTGTGTGTACCAAGAGTGAATTTACTTCTCACAGGCCATTCTCTTTATTGATAGTGTTCCACACCTGATGTGGTGCCCATAGATTGAGGAAACAGGAAGACTTTATACAAGCACCATGTAGTTCAAGCAGGAATGCTAGCATCATTTAAGTTTCTACCTACATTCCAATTGCCTTTTTCTCAAAAAACAATGAAATTATGGCCAAGCCAAAGTCATAAGTCAAAGTTATCTGTACCCATTAATAAGCTGAGAGACACCGACACTATGTACTGGAAATTACAGAAACAACTTCTTCTTTGCGTGCTATATCAGAGTCTGACATTGGCGACCATGCTCCTAAAACCATTTCTGTCTTGTGCTAGCCGTAGTATTTCCACTAACTTCGTTCCTGCCGCCGTCGCCAGACCTTGAAGAAATTCTTGTCTCTGTCTTCCTCTGCTCCTATATCTCTCCACTCTGCCTTCTAGACTCAGCTTTTCAATCGAGTCTTCTCTAATACTGTGCCCGACGAATCTCAGTTGTCTCTGACGAATAGTTTTTAACAATCTCCGTTCCTCTCCCATCATTTCCAGAACTTCTTCGTTTTCTTATCTACACATGAAATCTTTTTCATGCGACGGTAAATCCACAATTCCATGGCTTCGAGCCGACTCTCATCTCGTTTGCTTAAGGTCCATGATTCACATCCATATGTTAGGACGGACCAGATATTGCACTTCATCAATCTCTTTTTTGTATCATTCTCCAGCTGTTTGTTGGTGAATGTACTCGACATGTCTGTAAAGGACTTTTTTGCCAAAGCTATTCGCGTTTTCATGGCTAAAGTGCACCTGCAGTCTTGAGTGAGAACACTTCCAAGATAGTTGAAACTTTCAACCTGTTGTAATTCTTCGTCATCAAGAGTAATCTTGCATTTAGGTGATATCTTATTTTTAGAGAACACCATTAACTTTGTTTTCTTTCTGTTTATATTCAGGCCTCTGATTTCACTTTCTTCCTTGAGAATATGTAGGAGATTTTCTAAGCCAACTTTGTTTCTAGCCAAGAGCACAGTGTCATCAGCATATGTAATGTTTTGGATGTTCACACCGTTTATAGTAAATTTCAGATGATCTGATCTTTGTTTATCTTCTCTCATGATTATCTCAGCGCAGAGAGAGAACAGGTCAGAAGAGATGACGCACCCCTGTCGCACACCTCTTTTTGATGCAAGTCCACTCACTGATTTCACCGTCAATTGATATCGCTGCCATTTGCTCCCAATAAAGGTTCTTTAGGACTCTGATGTCTTTTCCATCGATACCCATTTCCTGTAAATCTTTCATTATCTCGATGTGCTTCACTCTGTCGAATGCTTTTTCGTAGTCTATAAAAGCTGCATAAACATCTGTTGCATTTGTATGTTTCTTTCGGTTATGGATCTCATGACAAAGATTGCGTTTCTTGTACCCTTGTTTTTTCTACAACCAAATTGTTCCCAGCTGATCTCATTGTGAATTACTTTTTTCATTCTGAACATAAGTATGCGGATAAGAATTTTAGTTATGTGGCTCATAAGGCTGATTAGGCGGTAATTAGAGTAGTCAAGCAAGTCTCCTTTCTTAGGAATCGTTATGAAGATAGACTCCTTCATTTGTTGGGGGATATATCCAGATTCGTAAATTTTGTTCATAATTGTGACCAGTGTGCTAATTCCTATGTCTCCACAAGCCTCTATCATTTCTTTAGTGATGTTGTCATTTCCTGGTGCTTTATTGTTTTTCATGCTTCTAAGTGCTGCTTTAACTTCACTTTCAAGGATAGAGTGGCCTTCTACTCTGGGTTATCTGCAGGTCTGTCAGGTCTTGAGTTGTCGTCAAAAAGCTCTTCTATGTATTCTACCCATGTTTTTTTAATATCTTCCTTTTCGAACTTGATTTTGCCAGATTTACTTTTAATAGCATTGTTGACTGCTCTAGTCTTCCTTTTATGCATTGTCCTCAGCTTGTTGTACATTAGGGAATGTCCCTTTTTTGTAGGCTTTCAATTTCTTCGCATTGATCGTTTATGTATTTTTCTTTTGCTTCTTTGCATTTCATTCTTACTTTCTTGTTTGTTTCTTTGTATTTGCAACTGTCTCGTTTGTATTTGCGCCTCTTTGTAATCAGTTCCATTATTTCATTTGTCATCCACTTCTGTTTTCTTATTGGTTCTTTCTTGGGAAAAATTTTTTCCGCCGTTTTGTGAGGATGATTTCAAATTCTTTCCATTCCCCTTCTGCTGAAGTTTCCTCTTGCTCTGAGATGTCAAGAACACTGAAGCGATTCTTCATTTCAATTTTGAATTCACTAGCCAATTGAGGGTTTTGCAGTAGTGCTGAAATATTTGGTCTTCTTCTCCTGTTTTGGCTCTTAAATTTTTTCAGTTTGCATATCATTTGCATGACTAATAGCATGTGATCACTATTGCAGTCTGCTCCTGGCAGAGTCTTACAATTTTTTACACTATTTCTAAAGCGTTGGTTTATGCATGTTTATGCATATGTAATGTATCTGATTTCTGAATATGTCTCCTGGGCTTTTCCACGTATAGAGTCTTCTCTTATGATGGTTGAAAGTAGTATTTAAGATACTCATGTAATTTGTTCTACACCACTCAATAAGGGTTTCACCTTGTTCGTTTTTGTTGCCAAGTCCATATACTCCTGTAACTCCTGGTTCACTGTGTTTGCCAACTTTTGCATTGAAATCACCCATGACAATACGGACCTCTGGTGATTTGCATGTGGAGAACGCTTTGCTGAGGTCTTCGTAGAATAACTGTATGTCTTCATCAGGTGCATCAGATGTAGGTGCATACACCTGTATTATTTTAATTTTGACTGGTTGGCATTTGAATTTTACCATCATTACTCTTTCCGATACAGTCCAGCAACCTAAGACTGATTTTCCAACATTTTTGGTCATGATGAGCGCCACTCCTTTTGCATGTTGTTCTCCGCCTGAGTATAGCATTGTATGGTTTTCTAGTTCTAAACGGCCGTTTTCGGGCCAACGAGTTTCACAGAGTCCAAGTATGTCCAGTTTTGCTCTATTTATCTCGTGAACAACATTCTCTAGTTGGCCAGCTCTATAAAGTGTTCTAACGTTCCACGTACCTATTTTCAGGTGTAACTTTTGAGCAGTCGCTTGATGACAGTCCGAGGCTACCTACGTTACATAGCTGTTCCGACCGGGCGAGGTCCCATTTCCTTCATGGGTCATGGTCCCATTCACGCCGTTCACTTTAGACATTTCTGGTTTCATTTCTTGGTTGTACTAGGGAAGGATACGAAGGTGGTTTCCCGTTACCTTCCTTCAGGTGATTGTAGAGTTCACCTTCTCTCTTACCAACAAGTCATCTGCCTGAATTGCAGCCTTTGTTGTTGGCATTGTAGCTCATCCGCTGTTCCTGCCACAATTGCACCAGGAATCACCGTTGGCCTTCACTCGTACCCTGAGTAGGGACCCTGACTAGGTGCTATCCAGATGGGCGATCTGGAGCCTAGGCCTTTTAGGTCATGGCATGACCGGATGCACTTTAACGTAATACCCAGGACGGACAGAAACAACACCTATGATTTACAATAACATGCTAAAGCTCAACAGGACACGCATCAAAATCAGTACATTAGTGCATTCATATGCAATGCAAAATGCTACAAAGTACCATATCTGATGGGACTGATAGTTCGCACAGGTGAAGAGTAGTGGTGCTTCTACGGGGGAAGGAGTTAGGGAGCCACACAGCCTAGAATATTTCTTAGCTCCTCGGTTGGCACCCTGCTTTTCTAGACTGGTATAAGATTATGACTTTCAAAAAAATGGTTTACTGCAAATAACAGAGAATTACAAAGATGTATATGGAATGAGCATGATACTTCTAGACTGCTACTATACCTATGTATAACGTCTAGCTTTCTTCGTCCTTTGGCATTGCATGTAACCAAAAGCTTACAGTTATGATCGTCCTGTAATATGATTTCTTTGTCATTTTTTTTGCTCTCATTCACTGTTGCTCTGTCATTTGCACAATCTTTTCGTCCATAAAGGTGCAACTCTCTATTCACAAAGGGCGTTTTCTTAAGGAAAAATGGAGTGGTGAGCAAAATTTTGTGGGGACATCGCTCCAAGAGCTCCTTATCTCTTTTCCTCTTAACCAGAGACCATGATCCCCGAGATTTTTCTACTAGAAGCACCTCTGGAGAAGAACCATAAAGAGGCATTTGCATTAACTAAGGGAATCCATGTATATAAGAGTTTGTAACGTTATAGCCTCTTATAAGCTTGGATTCAATAAGATAACAGAAACTTTATTATCGCATTACAGCATTTTTCTTGCACTACCTTGCAATAAATTTTGTGTGAGCAACTGGTTGCGTTTCCTTAATGCATTTGGAATTTTGTTATTGAAAGACTAAAATATATACGGCATTAAGCATTTACAGCAAAGGACATAAAAAGTTGCTTGATGGTTTAGTGGGTAGTGAAAAATGTTCCTTGCTTTGCAGACTTATAGGTATGGTTGTCATCATATTTGCAGAGTTATTGGTAATACTTCCCATGAATGTGTGGAATTATGAACAAAATTTTTTTAATTATGGGTGGAATTGTATTCCACGCCCCATCCTAAATTAGGGTCAGTGTTAGATCATTGTCGAGATATGTACGCGACCCGCCTGAACTGATATCGGACGAGAGTTGAAATTTCGATCATGCAGTTGGCGCCTTCTAGGGAAGAATATGCTTTCGGTATTTGAGCCCACAAGAGCAATGGCGGGAAGCAATAGACAAGAGTCGTTGCGCAGTGTGGTTATTGAATTCTGCCCGTTCATTTCATGACGCTAATAGCCCACTATATCTAGACTAGTGCATTTTTTTGAAGTGAATTCATATCTTCATATGAGGAAACAATGTAGTCCTAAGGTTGGTAAGTTATAATTTTTTGAAACTTCTCATGTATATATTCCAAGTAAAATTTACAAATGCAAATCTCTCTGAATACAGGTAATATTTCAAGGCTTGTTTCTCATGCAGAATATGTACTAGTAATCTACACCGCTGATTTGGAATTTTACCGCGGTATTTTTATCACCCAGTAGAGTTGTTGCTTGGTGAATCTATTGAACATACCAACTTTTACTTCACGAAAGTACACTAGCGGGAGCATCGAAGCCGGAGGCCGGGGAGCACTTGTCCCCCGCCTTTTTTATAAGGTAGCATGTTGCACTATTTCTACTTGAGCTTATCTCTGGCTTTAATGACCAGGCCCCTCTACTTTGAAATTCATTTCGACGCCCCTGACTAGTCTAGGTAAACTGGGCTATTAGTGTCATAGAGACAACGCTTGGTATTCATTAATCGAAACACGTAGCAACCCTTCGCTATTGCTATCATTGCAAATCATTTTGAGAGAACACACAGCAACTTCCCGCCATTCCTCTTATAAGCTTAAAAAATAACGAATATATTTTCTTTCGAAGAAAGCACAGACCACATGACCGAAATCTGTGACCAATGCTGGTTTTCGAGGGGCTCTCTACTTAAAAACTAATAAGTAAAATTAATATAAAAGAGTAAAATGCTATGTATCTAATTACAAGACCACAATGCAATACAAGAAATTAATAGAGAGGAGAACATAATAGTTTATAAATATGATTTGAAATCACTGAATTATCGCTTGCTTGCATTTGGTATGTAAGCTGTTCCATGTTTTGGCACCCCTATATGAAGATGATTTCTGGCCATTAGCAGATCTCTTTGGAGGTAGCCGTAGATCAGTGGCAATGTTATGAAGGTTGTGAGAGGTTAGCTGGGAGAGTTTTGTGAATAAATCACTCATATCTTGTGGAGATAGCCCATGTATAGATTTAAAAGCCATCAATTCCGAATCATGAGCTTTGAGTTCCTCAATGTTTTTCAGTCCAACCTGCGCACTAAAGATATGCTTGGAGCATCAAAGCTGCTCTTTGTTATGATTCTTGCAGCTCGGTTTCACAATTTCTGCTAGTGGTTTTTTTAGTTATACCACAGCAGCCCCACATGGAACAGCAATAACGAAAATGAAGTTCAACAATTCCTGCGGATAGTTTATTTAAGAATTTTAAAGGCAGAATAGATTTAGCATGTTCTAAGAAACCAGCTGCTTTCGATACTTTAGAGGAAAGAGCACTAACATGGTATTTCAAATATAAACAATTCTCAATTTGCAGACGAAATACTTGGTTGTATCAATGACTTCTAATTCATGATCCCTAATTTTAGTGAAAGTCTTAGATCATTATTCCTTAATATCGTATGCTTCTGTTTTGTAGCAATGAGCATTGACTGAGCTTTCACAGCATTAAGGGACAATTTGTTACCGATTAACCATTTTTGCAGCTTTCCAGATCGTTATTAATAACCTCATTACGTTTATTGATATCAAGCGATTGATAGCACAAGCTTGTATCATCAGCATACATGGAAGCGGTAGAATCAAGTATTGCCAGAGAGAGAGCGTTGATATAAATAGTAAGCAATAGGGGACCTAGACATGATTTTTGGGGTATACCAATATTTATACTTTTGATTTCCAACTAACTCCCATTGACTCTGCAAATTTGTTCCCGGCTAGATAGGTAGGATTGAAACCATAGTAACTCACGTTGCTGTGTACACGTCTTTTGTTTTATAAGAAAAAAGCTTATAAGAAAATCATCAAAATCGTAAGAAAATCTTAAGGAAATCACGAGGCTCAAATTCCAACATTAAATGTTTTTATTGGCCAAAAATTGATATTTCATCATTATTGCATTCAAATTGGTAAAGATGGAATTCAAATTCAAGTATACAATATTAGAAACGAATGTTTAACCCATTTTAGCCAGTTTATTTTAGAAAAAGTTAAGAAAAAGTTAAGAAAATCTCAGGTTCAATTTGGGGAAAAGTTAAGAAAATTGAGGCTCAGGCAAAATTATGGTGTTCCTATGAAAAAAACGTTTACCGTAATAATTGACTTTTTGGCAAAGGATATCATGGTTGATTGTATGAAAAGCCTTCTTAAGGTCGACAAATACTAATCCTACTAGTTTGCCTAGGTCTAGTCCACTGTATCAGTCATCGGTATTTTTAAGCAAGCATATTGAAGTTGAATGAAGGCGCTGAAATTCAGATTTATTAGACAAGAACATATTATTTTCATTCATGTACTGGTACAACTTGTCGGATTAAGCTTTTCAAATAGCCTTGATATGACTGGCAATATAGATATAGGACGGTAGTTTGATTTGTCTGACCTATCACCTCCCATAAAAATAGTAGTTATTCTTGCTAATTTCCAAAAAATTGGGAATTGGCTTGTTTCTGTTGAAGCATTAAACATAATGGCTAAAGAGGTTTCAATGAAAGGCAAGGCCAGTTTCAAGAAATAGCTTGAAATTCTGTCATTTCCAAAACTCTTAGCAGTTTTAAGATTGGCAATTGCATCCCTAATGTCCAAGGTACTTATATCTTTGAACTAACATCGGTAATTCTTTTTGTTAACACCACTGTCACCAGCTAGAAGGGGATTAGGAGCAACCTCAACTTTGCTGGCAAGATTTTTGCCAATCGAGTAGAAGTGACTGCTCCTTAAGTTGGATATGTCTTTTCCTTGCCGATTTTCCTTATCAACATCCTATACAAAATGAATGTTGCATGACTTGGAACGCCTGTTTAAGAGTTCATTAATTGTCTTCCAAGAGTCCTTTACGTTCACTTTATAAGCAGATATCTTATTTGAGAAGTATTGCTTCTTTAACTTAATATTAACCTTATTCCTGAGCTGCCTGTAGGATTCCATCATTACTGATGATTTTCTTTTCAGTGCAACCATTTTCATCCTATCACTGCTTCGCATAAGAGCCTTTAGGTCCTGATTTATCCAGGGGAAAAACTTTTCAGATATTCGCAATTGCATTATAGGGGTATGTTTATCAATGATTATAGAGAAGAGAGCAGACCAGTTCTTAGCATGTAACCAATGCTAACGTCATTCTTTTAAGTAACCACACTCTCCCAGCAAACAATAGCAACATCAGTAAGAAATTGGCCTTCCTCAAATTTGTTCATCTTCCTTGTTTTGGTTACTTTGTGATCCTTAGTTACTTCTCCCTTAAATTTGCGTGTTATTTGATAGACCCCTGAGTTGACAATATTCATATGGCAGGTCGTTGCAATATGATCAATTATAGTAGCAATTTTAACCCGTGTTGCTTCTTCAATAAGCTGTTAAAAATTGAATATTTCATAGATACGGCAGATGTGTTTTGAATTTCCATTCATCGGCTGCACATTTTGCTTTACGGTTATTAAATCGCAATTTGTGTCACCTAGAAGAATAATTTCTTTTCCTTCTTTATCGAAATAACTTATAACTTTCTCCAGCTTAAGGAATACATCAACAGGGGCACTTAGTGGTTTTTACCACACAAAGACAAGAAAGGGCTTTCTCTTGGGTGGATCGATTTCAATTCAGATTGATTCTAAGTCATTTTTAGGGACATCTGAACAGGTTTTTCATTTAATAGATTCCTTAATGTAAATCGAGACACCACCTCCATTACAAGTCCTATCAGGACAACCCTGCTGGTAGCCAGTTATATCAGTTAGCTCCTTGGGATGCTGCTCATCTAGCTCAGTTTCATTTAGAGCAAGAACATGGGTATCTACACTAGACAAAGTATTTTAGATTTCATCAAAATGCCTTCTAAGACCATTGACATTAAGGGATGCAATTGTCATATCGTTTCTAATTCCAAGATGCTAATCATGCTGATCTATCAAGATATTAAAAACTATGCAACTTATTGATAGCATTAGTAGCAAATTTGCCTACACCCCTTGCAAATAAATGGAGTCCTTTACGTACAATATCTTAAGAATTTATATTTGTATTGTAAACAATATTGAGTCCAAGGCCACCTATCTTCTTGTTCAATATTTCAACGATCTGGCCAGCGCCAACTTTATCATTCTATTTCAGAGGGGTAGATATCACAACGGTAGCCTTTGGTAGCTTGATTTCAATCTTCTTCTTTAATTCAAGGAGGCTACCTAACAATTTGTCTACAGTGGCCCCCTTGATACCAGCATCATTAGTTCTTACATATATGACAATTGTTTTTGGCTATTTTCTAATAAGTGGCTGCATATAGTGCCAATGCAAATCGGAAATGGTGGGTCCAGGGAAGGATCACACTTTGACAAAGCCATTTTTACTCATTTTCTTTTTCTTCAACACCATGTAGCGTACACTATCATACATAATATGGAATGTTCCTTTTTTCCAAACATGATCCACCTTATCTGAATTTTTCTGGCTTCCGTTTTCAAGGGGCTTTGCAATTTTTTGCTTTGAATAGATGTACTCTGTTTGCTTTCAGTTAAATTTTGGTTTTGATGGCCTTGCTTCTAGCTCTCATCAAATGTTTTTTTTGAAACTCCAGTTTTTCTTACCGTTTTGTTTTTTGAGTTAGAAGCCACATCTGATCTTTCTTTTTCATCGGCTTTTTGAATTGATATTGTCTTCGGGCTCATTCTGGTGTTGTCTAACTTGTTGTTAATAGTATACTGTTTGACTTCTTTCTTCTTTCTTCTAAACAGAGTTCCCCTTGTACCTGGATTTGTACCTGGATTGGATTGTACCATGTGGTAGTTGGGTCGGGTTGTCTGAACATTCTAGCTATTTGTGACTGTATCCCCGTTTTAACTTCATTACATATGAAAAAGAATCTTTATCTTTTACCATTTTTGTGTATATTGCGCCAGAAATTAGCATTTCATCTAAAACATCATCTGCCCTTTCTTTGTCTAGGCCATGCCTCGCGCAGATGTACTCCGAAACAGAATCTCTGTCTGGGCGATTTCTCCGATCCCTGATTGCATCAATTGCATCAAATACACTTTCAAGCAGTCTCAAATTATCTGCATAATAATCGATGGTTTTACTTTCTTTGCATTTGGTATATTTTAAGCGCACTATATCTTTTTTTTCAGTTCTTTCATTTTCATTTCATTTCATTTAACATATTTAATAAGGAACACCCTTTAGCAATGAAGCTGATTTCCAAGGGGCCCTCCACGTAACTACTTACAATAAATCAAAAAATATCGGGAAAAGTAGACATTAAGTACAAAAATCCTAAAAGCCTAGTATAAGTATAAGTATAAGTAATTGTTGAATTAAAAGGAAAAGATTAAGATCCTAATCAAGTTAATTATCTAAGAGAAGACTTTTCTTAAAAACTGAAAGGGAGGGTGCCTGTTTAACACCAATTGCAAGATTATTCCATAACGTGGCTCCGTAGTAGGAAAAACTTTTTTTCCATTCGATGAAGTATACATTGGGATTCTCAGATCCGTTGCAGTATTTCTCAAGTCTCTTGAGCTGCAATCAGAGCTTCTTAGAAAGAGGTTGTAAATATATCAAAGAACCTGATTATTTAAAGACTTAAAGATTAACTGATTGAACTCGAAAGAGATTAAATCAGCTATTTTCATCCACCCTAGTTTCTTTACAATTGGGCTACTTGGGGCATCAAAAGCGCTATTTTTTAGTATCCTAGCAACTCTATTTTGAAGTTCCTACAGCTCTAAATGTGTGTTCGAGCCACTGCATCCCCACACAGAGCAGCAATAGCCAAAATTTGGTTAAACTATGCTAATATATAGTGATCTTAAAGAAGAATCTGGGAGAAACGTTTTAACGTGCTTTAGAAGACCCAACGCGTTGATACCTTCTAAGTTCAATGTTTTGTTGTGCTGACAAAGAAACGTCTTCTTTTCCTATGCCAAGAAGCCATTTTCAAAGACAGCGAATTCAATCTTGAGAAACAATAACATAATGCTACATCTAAAGCTTCAATATCACAGATATTTCCTCATCGGATAATTCAAGGAGAATTGTGCATTTAATTTCATATCTGCAGAGAACGTCTAATTTTGGGCAGTCTGGGGTTAATTGGGGTCACATTTTAGGTCTTTAAAACTGAACCTTTAATATCTTGGTACAGTGGTAATCATTCTCTCAACCAATCATCAATAATTTATTATAACACAAGAACACTGAAAAATTGTAAAACGGTGCATTTGAATAGTAATATTAGTACTAAATATAAAAATGGTTTACATACCTGTTCCAACAACGGCATTTCAGTCCTTGAATACATGAAGGGACTTGTGGTTACATCTTTGAATGTGAATTGCCTATTCCTTCATAATGATGAGGATCTTGGGTTGCATATTTTGGCCATTAACGAGAAAAACGTGACGATAGTATCGATGATGCTTTGTTGAGTACTGATGGCTGTTTTATTAGATGATGTGATTGGAATCGTAAAGGAGGAGAAGTTGTTTTATATATCAAAGATACCATTCTTGATAAATCTTCTATTCGCAAAGACTTGCCAGGATCGTCTTTGGAAGTTGTGTGCTTGGAAGTCGAATCTATTCGAGCTGTCCCATTTCATACTTTTTCTCGGTGTTGTCCTACTGATACACGCGGAGATATTTTTCATCAGTTAGAGGAAAGCATGCAAGTTCTATATCAAGAAAACAAAGAAATTATCCTATTAAGGGATACTAACTGTGAGATTTTGCCGAAATACTGGAACGGTGATATCTTGAGCAATAATCTTCCTATCAATTCAATGCCTAATCTTGAATTCTATAATTTATTTGGGTTTCAGCAGCTGATTGAAACAGGTCCCAGGGAGGCACTACTATCTTCAAACTTGCTTGATCATATTTTCACAGCTTGCAAGTCAAATCTTCCTATTCATTCAATCAAGCATAGCAAAATCTATCAAATATAGTAACTACTATGTATACTGTATACGAAAATTTCGTGGTAATTGTAAAAAAGCAGCATCAATATATAGCTAGAAGGACATTAAAACATTTTGATTAAGCTGAATCTTTTAATGATTTAATTCTAGCTGATTGGAAAGCCATTGCCTTGAATGGCAATGATATTAACATCATTGTCGAACAGTGGACCAATATGTTCTCATTGATACTTGAAAAACATGCGCCAGTTCGTAATAGGTGTGTTTCCTAAAGAGCTAAAGGAACTGTCTGTTAAACGAAACAGATTAAAAAAGCAAGCTGTGAGTTTTAAACTAATATACTGATGGAAACTTATACAAAAACAGTCAATAAGTTGAATACAGAGTTAAAGAAAGAGCTTTTTACATACAAAATTAAATCGCAAAATGGTGATCTCAAGAGTGCGTGGAAAACTATCAATACGGTTCATAATAAGAAGTCAAAGACTGCTACACTTGAAGCTGATGGGAGTCTAATCAGTGATAATAATATTATTGCAGAATCTATGAAAAATTTTTTAGGTAGAATTGGTAATACCCTAGTGGCAAGATACCTGCAACACCTAATCCACTCCTGGAGAATGAGTACCCAGTCAACCCAGAAAACCTCAAACCACAAAGGAGGTCTATCATCTTGCCTCAAATGAGCTGGAAGTCGAAGAAGGTTAAGGTCCTCGCTTTCCACCTGAGCCCCCATATTGCCTCTGTCCAACCCAACTACCCCCGGCAAGAACTCTGCTTCCCCAGATTCCTTAACAGGGCAAAAGATTTCCCCTTCCTCAAAAGGAATAGAACAAGCTTTGACATTGTTGTGGTGAACAACCATATCTTTCCCTTCTTTGGACCTAAGAACGTAATTTACTCCAGCCTTTCCTTGGGTTCTGTACGGACCTACCCATCGCCTTCCAAACTTCCATTTCTTTGGGCGACGCACCCAGACGGACTGACCCACTGCAAGGGGTTGCCACTTAGCTGAAGATGGGCCTGTTGCCTTCTGCTTAAGACTACTCTGTTCAAGATGCTTCGGAGCTACTTCCTGCACACTACGCAAGTATTTTCTAACTCATTCTGAATATTCTGTTGTACTAACAGGGTGTTTAAGGGGTAGACCTAAATCTACTTCTATAGGTGTCCTAGCAACTCTACCACAAACTATACGGACTATAGCCTGTTGATTCGTGGCTGCTGGTATTATAAGCATAAACAGCCAGATCGATCCACAAATCCCAATCATCCCGGTTTTGAGAAACAAAAGCTGATAACATATCCTGCAGAGTGCAATTTTGCCTCTCTACTTAGCCATCGCATTGGGGATGGTAAGCTGTGGGGTGAGATTTGTGGATGCCCATTAATGTGCAAATCTCTTTCATTAAATTGCCCTCAAAATTACGACCCTGATCAGAATGGTGTACAGCAGGGGGGCCAAACCTACTGAAAACACGCGAGACTAGCATTTCAGCAACAGTTTTTGCCTTCTGGTCGGGTGTGGCATACACCTCACACCACTTGACAAAGTGATCTATGACAACAAGGAGGTGTTTGTTCCCAAGGGGGTCTCGGGTAATGGGCCCTTGTAATCCATGGCCCAGAAAAAAATGGCTCACTTACTTCAATAGACTGTAAAGGCGCCTTATTATGGTTGGGATCAAGCTTGTTTTGGGCACAAAGTCGACAATTTCTGACAAAATCAATTATGTGTTTAACCATATGGGGCCAATAGAACCTACTTCGTACCCTCAAGACTGTTCTCCTAATTCCCAAATGGCCTGAATAAGGGCTGCTATGAATGCCTGTCAGGACTGAGTCAATCATGTGGGTGGAAATAACAAATGCGTAGTTAGGGTAGCATTTATCAACAGTTAAATATTTTAAAAGCATCCCATTAGTGATAAACAATTCATTCCAACAATGCCAGTAAAATCGCAGCACAGGGTCGCTTGACCAAACAAAATATGGAAGTTTAGGGAAGCTTGACAATTTCATTTCAATAATTTTACCAAGCGCTTGGTCATCCAGCTGGGTCCGTTCCAAACTATAGCCCGGTGCCATGGCGTTGCACAACTATACATTGGAGTTTTGTGAGGCAGGCGGGACAAGGCATCTGCATTTTGATTAGCTGTGCGAGGTCTATGCTTCACATCGAATGATCCATGACCCAACGAGCTATCCTGCCCTTTGGCTCAACTGAATGAAGCCAGCGAAAGGCACTATGGCAGGTACTAAGGTAAAGTGCTTGCCTAATAAGTAGACTCTGTAATAATCAGTTGCAAACACGACAGCGAGGGCTTCGTTTTCAGTTGCAGAATACCCTTTTTCACGGTTTGTCAAGGGCCTACTGGCATAAGAGATGACACGTTCATTGCCATAAGCATCTATTTGGGTCAATACAGCTCCTAAGCCTTCGTCTGATGCGTTAGTTTGGAGAACGAACGGCTGATCAAACCGAGGATACGCAAGGATAGTTGCCTGGCATAGTAGCTTTTTAGCAAAGAAAAGATTCAGAATGTTCCTTGGACCAATGAAATTTTGTGCCTTTCTTTGTAAGTGAAAAAAGGGGGGCAGCATATGAGGCAAATTTTGGAATGAACTTTCTATAGTATCCAACTAAACCGAGAAATGATCTGACCTGTTCGACATTTTGAGGTTCTGCAAGTAAGGATACAGCTTTTATTTTGTCAGGGTCGGTATGAACACCTTTAGCTGAAACCACGATAGTTGACCTGGTTTGCACCAAAAGTACATTTAGTCACTTTGACACGTAGATTGTGTTTACGAAAACGTTCTAATACTAGTGTTAAGCGATCACGGAACGATGACGTCATCAAAATAACAACGGCACGTCTCATAGGTAAGGCCAGACAAATCAATTTCAATAGCTCTTTGGAAGGTGGTGCACCCATTAGAGACGCCAAAAGGAATACGTTCAAATTCCCAGAGATCTGATGGTGTCACGAAGGAAGTTTTGTGCTGGTCCTTTGGGTCTTCGCTTACCTGCCAGTATCCAGATCAAAGATCTAAAGTGCTAAACAAGCCATAACCTTGGAGTGCATCTAAAAGATCATCGACCCGAGGCAAAGGGTGCGCATCTTTTTTTATAATGGCGTTGAGCTTACGATAGTCAATGTGAAAGCAGAAAGCACCATCTTTTTTTTACTAGCACTACTGGTGAGGCCCACGAGGAAGTACTAGGTTTTATTACCCCCTGTTGCAGCATTTCAGAGAGGTGTTTATCTGTTTCCTCTCTATAAGCATATGACAAACGTCTAGGGTACTGATGAATAGGCGCTGCGTCACATGTATTTATCTTCTGTGTAATAACAGTAGTGTGGCCTAAGCTGGGATCAAATTCATCAGAATAGTGCATTAATGTTTTCAATAGGGTGCGACGCTCAAGCGGGCTCAATGAAGGACTAATAGCATTTTCAAGGTCAGATTGAATATCAATTAGTGAGGAAGTGCTGCATGTCATATTCATATTAGCGAAGGAAGAACATTCGGGGTTGTCAATTGCAACGAGGGACTAGACAAGTGGGCAGAATTGGCTGACTTTTTGAGTAGCCTGTAATTCAATATCAAAATTAGAACAATTCATTAATCGCACAAGAATGACTCTTGACTAAGTGCTCTGCTTGACTCAGTGAATACGCTGCAAAAATACTAGCTGACAAAGGTAACTCATCTTGCATAGGTGCTATCGGTGTTATCATGCCTAACTAGTCCCTATAACTCTTAGGAAGCTGACAGTAACTACAACTTCAGTTCTGCTTGGAATGCACAGGCCTGTACTCTGCGAAACGTTAACATGCCCCCTTGATGAGGATTGAACAAGTAAACTAGAGGTGACAGTTGCACTGGAGTCACAATGCAAAGGCCTTCCAACCGTCGAAATGGGCGAAGTATCCGAAGCCTTGGGGGCAAGCGGAGTTTCACCGTGTTTTTCTACAAGAAAATAGGCCCCTTGACCCTTGTACAATAATTGTAATTGGTTAGAAGTCAAGAAATCCCACCCAAGTATGCATTGCAATGGCTGAAATAAATGGTCCGAAATTAAAAATTTCCCTGTGTACAAAGACAGTGCACTACTGGAAAAAGAAAGGCTGGCTTCCACTATTCCTTCCACGCAAAGTTGCTCACCAGTGATGCCAAAACAACTCTGATGAGTTTCCACTAACTCTGGGTTAGGCCGTATGGCATCGAAAACTTTCCGGGAAATAAAAGATTTCATGGAACCAGTATCAATTAAAGATTGGACTTTAACCCCATCTAAGGAACAAGAAATAAGAGGCTGGCTAGCGGGGAAGGAAGCTTGCTGAAACCCAACGGCAAAAGTACGGGGGTGACCTTCAACCCAGCCCTCTATTGAAGCACCCCTTTGAAATTTAAAGACTCTGCACTAACCTTGCTAGCACGACTCTTAGTGTAAATGTTTGCACATTGTTCTTGGGTGTGACCCCAATCACGGCATAATTGGCAATGGGGGTCAAATGGGCAAGAACGGGCAAAGTGTCCTATTTGATTGCAATTGTAGCAACGTCTTCTGGCATCAGTTCTGGGGCGAAAATTCTGCCATCCATTGGGTGGCGTCGACATCGAAGTATTGCGCCCCCTGTGACTTTTTTGTGGCGGCAAAGGTGCAAGGGAAGCGCGCAATTCTTTCTGATACATTGTCAGTGCAGTGACGGCGGCGGTAAGCTTGCTCATAGAGTTGTGTAAACTTTGGCTCTCAGGCACGTTATCACCATTAGGTGTAGCTTGCATGGCGAGGCATGGTGCTGAGTCGCCACTACGATGGATAGCTCTAAATCTTGCGACGAAATCTGTCGTTTCTCGCAATGTAGGCGTAGGGTTGTCTTCTAAAAGTTTGAGGCGTAAGGATGGTGGCAAGCCCTTCATAAACTGAGGGGATAAGAGGGCAGAGCGGGCCGCATCGGTCAACGTGGGGTCAGGTTTGGCTAAAATGACAGAGCTCCCAAAAGAATAACTCGGGGTCTTCGTTGGGACTCAAGATCCGCTGTTTAAAGTCGGAGAAGAACTTCTCCCGATCAACTGCGGGACCCAAAACTTCGGTTAAATTCTTGATGACCTTCTCATAACTATCCTTCTTGTCGTCGTCCATTGCATGGAAGTAAGTGGCAGCCGGACCACGAAGGAAGGCAGGCAAGATCTTCAATTTTTTTCGGCATTCCAGGAGTTAGCAGCTTCGCATACCTCAAATTGATGAAACCAGGAGACAATATCCCCTGACTCGAACTTCTCTGGGACGACAGAAGAAGCCATGCTGCTTAAATAATATCCAGTGCTCAGCTCTGGCCTCTGTCACCAATGTCGCGGGTTCAGCAGAGTGAGTCTTAGAAAATCAGTGCAGCAAATGGTGCTCTAGTCTTGTCAATTTCCTAACACTCTCTACTCTAAATATCCCCTACAAGTAGTTATATCTTATTGTGAAATAATACAACTTGATGACAGTAGCACTTCGGTCCCTTAGCAACAATACATACAAATACATGTTGACAATGTCCAAGCACTACATATTCATGGAGACCAGATCCATTTTGCACAGGGGTAATTGCATTGTCAGTCGTGGGATCACCAATATGGCTATGCCTTTCCTTCATATAACTAAACAAGCAAAGTGTTGTACAGATTGAACAGTAATGAATCTTGCACTATTCTCATAATTTACCCGTACTGGTCCAGTCAACCTTGCTTCCCAAATCTCTCATCATATTTTTTAGACTTTCTAATATGCTTACCATCCTCTGGTTCCTTACTTAGCTGCCCCTGGAATCTCGAAATGAAGCATCCGCTACTGCCGACCTTAAAGCTCATCGCCTGCAACTTGTCAGCAAACAGTTACCTGCAAGAGAAATTCCATCAAAAACTTTCGAGATCTTATTCTCCAGCTGGAAGAATATACACAAAAAGCCTACTTCTCTATCCTGCGCCAGTGGCTTGCTTTTGTGCTGAACGAGACCTAAATTTCGACGAACCTTCTGTGACCTCTGTTTTATCGTTTTCAACATCGCTTTTTGAACATGATATTGGGTATTCTCAAATCAACAAAGCTCGTAGTGCATTGTAGGTTTTATATCCTGATGTGCAGATTGGAGACATTCACTAATCTCTCGATTTCTTCATGGATTCAGAAACTTACGAACGCAACAATCAAAATATCCATTTCTTTGGAACGCGAGAGAGTTGCTTCATTACTTTGCAAATTGGACCATTTTTCCATCTTCGCCATTAAAAGACATTACCATCCACTGACTACAGTGTTGGCTTATTCTCAACGGATCCATAATTTATCGTTAATCGATTTCAGGTACATCAATTTTAACGCGTCAGGCACATATCTTTACATTTTTCCGACTCGTCGAGTTGCTCGTCAACGACCGTGTTTTATAAACACGCTTTCGTCTTGCTCGGATGATGATCGATTACAATCGGTTGCGCTTCTCCAGCTGATTTAGTTTTAGAGCAAATTAGGCGCAGAGTTCGACAAAATAAAACAAATGCTCATCAAAAACGGATGTTCTACTTTCTTGCATCAAACAAAAATTAGCCAACTTTCCAACAGAAAAAACATTTGGTCCAGAGAAGAGCCCGGTTTACCGAGCCCTGTTGTAATATTAACACCAGTTTCTTCTTTGGATCCTTGAAGCAGCAGCAGGAGTACGACAGGGCCCAAGCTACTCTTCCATGGGACACCTGCCGGGCGAGAGGCATTCACATTGTGATCCAGTCTCATTTATGCCATTATTCAGTGAGTCTGTTGAAAATAGTGCACTCACAAGAGGGTAGTGGTGATGAAGTGCTACAACCACCGGTATTTTCATTCAGACATCATCTCTAGGGAGGCTGCCAATAAAGGCAAAGGAGTCCCCATGCCCATAATACAGACTATCCACCACCGGGTGCCAGCTTGGTATTAAAAGGTCTCAAGGGGAGCTGATAGGGATTACACCTTGCTTAAGGGTGACCTGGAGGTAGTTGCAGCAAGGGTTAACCCTAATTATCCCACATCAAAACTCCACAACCGGATGCAGTTTTATGTAATACCAATAATATTATTATTGTTATTCGATTTAACCAACGAACTATATAATCATACTACAGTCTATAACATAAGCTTAGAAATACAAGTGTAGTTGGCCATGACTATCTCCCCCTAGCACCCCAGGCCACAGCCTAGCTCTTTATATTCAGGGCTTAAAAGTTGATCTACAAATATATTAAAGCTTAAAAACAAAGTCTCTCTGATAAACTATGACACAAATTTGGAAAGAAACCCAATCCAATTAGTTGAGAAGAATGAGCAGTAGGGAACTCAGGGGAGACGTTAACTACCAAAATTTGTTAGTTACACAATAGAGACTCATTAGATCAACAATCCAGATAAAGCCTTTCTAATTACCGATTCGCATTCCCAAAGGACAGACTTTTTGCATCTCTCTTGCTACCATACCAGTTCATTATCAGCAATGCTATCAAAAATCCTCTTTATGCTCGTTTTGAGTTCTCTCGTACCTCCTCCAAGACATCCAATTACTAGTGGAATCACTTTCACCAAATGCCATTCGTCGTTCTCGTCACTCAAAGGATAACTGGTGATATTTCTTTCTTATCGTCTAGTCTTAGCTCCTTGCTTGCTTCATTTGGACACGCCATTTCATTCTACAATATCATTTCCTTGTCTTTGTCTTCCATTTTCAAATCTTGTCACCTAACAATGCAATTTATCCTCAGACGGTATTCCAAATTGTTCTTCTGGCATTAACACATTGTCAATTTTCCATCACACTGCTAGCACTTTCAAAGCATTATAATGTTGCTTATGATACTCAGAGCCTGTCCATTTCTTGCACCCAGCGATAAAGTGTTGTACAGTTTCTCTAAAGTCTCCATATAGCCGGCACTTGTCTTCATTCAAGAATCCACCTGTCAATTTTCATGCTTTAGTCTCTCCCATTTGGTCTTATTCTAGGATTGGTATTGCAATTCAACCACTAATAATCGTTTTCTGCATATTATTTTGGTATTTCACTTTAAAGCATCTTCTCTGTAACACTTTGCTGTATATTTCTTTATTGCCCATCGCTCAAGATCCTCTTCAGCTTTTTCCATCAAACTTTCCATTCTGTGCATCTTTCCACATTCATTATCATAATCCCTTCCTCAAATTCAACAACTGCATTTATATTTATCATCACATTCTCTACTCCCCTCTTCAATGGTGTCTGATCTTTGCGGATCTCATTTCTCAATGCAGACACTACCCACCCATTGGTAGACATAACCATGTAACATGACGACCTGGTCTTCGTGCCATCATAGAAGCTCTTAAAACATTTCAACCCTCTTCAATCATCCTTTCTCTTTGAGTACAATCACTCATCAATTTGACTGCCTTCCAGGGAATCTATTGCTCCGTAAAGCATTCGTCATTATCTTGTCTAATTCTTCCAATTCATTTTTTGCTAGGTGACATACATTCATCACACATCCAGCAACAGGTATTCCCCGGCAGTTGATCGCTTTCATAAGATTTTGATCATCAAGGTTAAGCTTGGAAAGGTGGCTCAACCTCTTTCTTATTTCCTTCTTTACTCTTTCCATTACTCATTTCACGTCAATTTTTTCTCCCCGTTCACAGCCAAGAAGCTTCCACTGTGTCTACTTATATTGTAAAAACCTTCTCCTATTATCAATTTACCAGAGCACGAAAGTGCGGCAATATTTTTAGACATACTGAAAAGCTTTATTCATCCGACACTCGTCAGAGTATGAAACGTTGGATAGTGACCGAAAGGTTATCTCAGATATATAGCCAGATGCGATTACATGTGATGGTTTGCGTTGGCCCTAAGTGTGACCAATTAGGACCTATACACTATTGTTTACTTGAAGAGTCCCAGTGAGAAAACAAAATTTTTTGTCTACACAAGTCTGGGTTTTAAGTCTTGACTTAAACAGATTCCAAAACACTTACATGAGAAGATGATCTTGCTTTCCCAATGGTCCGAAAATTATCATCTTAATTACAAATCCATAATGCGTAAATTCTTCATAATTCAACATTGCACAGGGGGGGAGGGGTAGATGAAGAGAGAAAATGTAAAAAAATCTACGAAGTGTTCTAACTACTTTGGTTGGGATTGTACCTTATGCTGGAACGTGACCACGTGCTCATACATGGCATTCAAAAATTAACAATGAAGTTGGCTCTAGTGGCCAATAATGTCAACGAGGAATTCCAACCTAGACAAGAAGCTAGAATCACTAAACTCGGGTGCTATCACAGTCCTGCCCATCAGGAAATCACCGATCTCTTTCCGAAGCAGGTAGACTCGCTGAAGCATTATACCTCGACTTAGCCATCGTACCTCAAAGAAGTACGGTATATTGCCACAACCTGATTCAACTTCATGCAGTAATTCCTGAGATTGGCGATGATTGAGGCCTCTTGATAGTATGAAGTTTACTGTCTTCACTACAACTTGCATCACCTAAAACATATGAATTTAAATACTTTAATCCCTTAATTTAATTTTGCCTGCCTTCAATTTTCGCCACCTATGGGGCAAATATTAAAGGGAGCTAAATGTGACTATTTTTTGCAAGGGGGCGACAACTAAAAGAGCTAGTTGTGATTCTATTTTGGAAGGGGATGACAGGGGGTAAAAAGCAGAGGGAGCAAAGATATAGGGAGTTGCGTTTGAGCTAAATATTGAACTTTACTGGTTAAAATGGCATATTAGCTCCAAAAATCCTTCCATGAAATTCTGTGTTAAAAAGACGATAAAACAAGTTAGTTTCAACGTGCGCTGAAACGGATGGTCTTACTTATTTGATAAAAATTCGAGCTATATGAAATAAGAGCCATGATAATTTCTTTATTTTGTCATGGTAGCAGTAGGAACATTTCATTCCTAATCAACAATAACAACCATTTCGTCCATTGTATTGTCCTCCTTATTTATCTCAGGACCATATTTATTCAAATCCTCATCAACTCTACTTTCACCCCAGTCAGATTGCATTGCATTGGCTGTTATTTTTTCTGGCTCCATATAATACTCCTCAATGAGGTGCTTCATCTTTTGAAATACGGAAACAGTAGCTTTAACTTTATTCACAATGAGAACTATTAGGTTTTCCAAACCTCCTTTTGGAATAGGAAACCTTCTATATTTGGTATCTTGCACCATGCCTTTTAACGAACCGTCCTAGTTGAGAGAAAATGGCAGGGTCGACTTATTTCTCGCGGCAAATGACCATAACTTCGAATTTTGTCAGTTTTCCTCGCAAAGAAGCACGTATTGAAATTGCATAGGGATCATGGACATTGCCATGCTCTTGCTTCATTTCCAGACATCTCCTAAGAGTGGTTTCCACACTTCTCGATATATATGGAATTCACGGCTTACACACTTTACTTCAAACTGCTGAACTGAATGCCAAGAGTAGTAATATTTGAAGATACACTGGATGCTGATGAAAGAGAAGTTCTGTGACGTTTGACAGGGAATGATATACAGCGACTTGTCGTTGCATCTACCATCCAGGCATGCTTCATTCCTTAAATGGTACATGGCAGTTAATGCTTCGATTACAGGTGAAGATCTCGCACAAGATATATCGATAGTTAGTTTCTTGTTTGCAGACGGAGCACACACCCACTTTAAGTAGACTCTATCAAAACCAGCGCAATAAAACAGCCCAATAATCACGTGTCTGTATTTACGTTCATAAAATTAGATATCCAAATGCCAAAGAAAAAAATGCCTCTTAAAATTTAATCCAACTGCCCAAGAGCAGCTGATGGGAGTTTAATTGATCTATAATTAATTT
Source organism: Cassiopea andromeda (assembly GCA_018155075.1). Classification (NCBI taxonomy): domain Eukaryota; kingdom Metazoa; phylum Cnidaria; class Scyphozoa; order Rhizostomeae; family Cassiopeidae; genus Cassiopea; species Cassiopea andromeda. The sequence continues at coordinate 49,630 of WIPJ01067503.1, read as the reverse complement.
GTGGCAAGTTAATCACTTTGAAATAAAGACGATTTGTTATCAATCATGTTTCATGTCATGGTGTCAGCATGCTGTGTACGTTCACTCGTTCCAATTCATTTTTGAAATATTTTCAAGCGAATTTCTGGCAGAGTGTAGTTTGATTTATCAGTGATAAGAATTATCCAGGGTGTCTCCGTGCTAGTATTTTAAACCTGCTGACTCCAGTAAAACTGTAGAGAAAGTATCATTTGCTGCAGCAATAGCTGAACTTACGTCCATGGAGGAAAGGGAGGTTGCAGACGAGATAGGCAGTTTAGGAGACGGCAGAAGGATGGTAAAAAGAAGCGCATACAATGTACGACGAATGATTCTATTGTGAGGTTGCGAATTTTGCCATCAACGGGAGCAACAAATCTGCTGCAAGAAAGTATGAAAGTCCGATCACGACTTTGATGTGTGTATTTGTGTGTATAAGTGCGTGTATTTGTGAAGTCATACAAAGATAAGGATAGCAAAATTGGCCCAAACGAAGATATAACTCTGCTGTTGCAGCAAAAATGAGGACAGAGGACCTTGCTACCTAAGGAGTTGGATGAAAAAGTTATGGAAATGGCAAGAAGTATGCGCCTTACTGGATCAGTTGTGAACTACAATGTTCTGATCGTGACTGGAAAGGGTCTTGTAATTGCCAATGATCGTGAACTGTTAACAGAGTATAGAGGATTAATAAAGTTGGGTTGGAGATGGTGTACACCAGTGTTCAAGCGGATGAATTGGTTTAACCGGAAATCTACAACTTCAAAGCCACCTATTGCCCCAAGAGTAATCAAAGAAGTAGGATTCACAGCTTTTTCAAAGAAATTCCTAACGCAGTCCATGCAGACAATATCTCCCCGCAATTAATCATTAACATTGACCAGAATCCCGTGCCGTTTGCCTTGATCAGTAAGAACACGATGAACAAAAGAGGCAAAAGTATTTTCCCAAATTCAAGGCACCTGTGATTATGGTCAAATAACAGGGGCATATTCTGTAGCTCTGAGTGGAAATTCTCTTCCAATTCAATTGATTTACCAGTGTCCTACACATCCCTGCCATCCAGAATATAACCTTCGAGACATTTTTCACGTCACTCAGTCGAATATCCATCGAGCAAATGAAGGGACAACAATTAATTTTCTTGAGGAAATTGTTGTACCCTACATCAATAAACTCGTGACGATATTGGTTTTAATAAAGATTTTCCTTGTTTATTGATATGTGACGTTTTTAAGGATCAGTGGACAGATTCAGCAAAATCTTTTGTCAATCAGTCACACGGCAAAATGGCTCAAGTTCAAAATAATTGGAATTCCTACTTCCAACCTCTGGACATTTCCGTTAGTATGCAGTGCAAAGATTTTCGCAGGAAGAAGCACAAACATGGTACTCTGCTAAAATTGTTGAACAGATGAAGGAAGCTAATTTTCCCCATGAAATCAAGGTCGGAAGCATGCAAAATGGATCATAAAATTCTGTGATTATATTCGTTCATAACCAGACATTGTCCGCTTGGATGGGAGGAATCGAAGATGAATCAACACATAAACAAGAAAATTAAAATGGACCCGTTCAAAAATCTGTAATGACTGTACTGGAAACAGAGCGCTGTACTCACTGAACTTGACAATTCCTTGGCTTTTTCCGTTACCTTTTCAAAATTTCATTTCACTCTGATCATTATGTTTCACTTTAGCAGTAAACTACGCAAAACGATTAACTTTGAAGTTGATATTTGGTATCAATGGGTGGCCATGGCACTTTGATATAGAAGGTAAGGGGAAAAGCCTCTCTTGAGGAATGGATTTTTCAAGGGATTTGGTTACCCATGCACACCATGTCGCAAAAGCAAACTAATAAAAACTGCCAATATTTAAATTGGCAGGGTGATGGGGGAGGGGTTGAGGGATAAAAAGTTAAAAGGAGCTAAAGTTGAAGGCAGGTGAAATTTTAAATGGATCAAGGTAGTACAAAAATGTGTGACATTGTAGGCATTTCTTTTTCCAAGATAGCACTGGACTCGATTAAACTGAAGTAAAAGATGCTTGCTGATGAATTATGAGATGAAACTTTACAATTTCAGTTTGAATGTCATGTTCCTTCATATGCTTTTCAATAAGCGCAACCACGCTTTCCTTTTCGCGCTATTGGAGGTGCACGGTCAGTTGCAATACTCACTAATTTGTCAGATTTTAAGTCCATATCTTCGCAACATAGCTTCACTGCTTAAGCAATGTCTTCACCAACAGTGGTGCCCTTCATTGGATACAAGCGAGCAGAATCTTCTATAATGCCAAACTCAGAATGCACTCCTCGAATAAATACTGCCAGTTGTGCAGTTTCTTTCACATCTGTGCTCTCTAATGCAAGTGAAAAACATTCGGATTTCCCAGAGAAACTTTTCAGAGAACTTTTCACATCTGAAGACAAAGCTTCAATTCGCCTTGTTGCTCTTCATGCAGAAAGAGAAATATCAGATAAAAGTTGTTGCTGTTCGGGGTACATGATGTCAACCGAAGCCATCAAGCAATCTTTCACAAACCCTCCATCACTGAAAGGCTTCGAGCTTTTACCAATAAGCGAACTTACAGCAAAACTGGCTAGAGTGTAGGTTTCCACTTGTCCTGCGCATGTTGTGAATGCTGATTGAATCTTTTCTCTGCTTTTTTGAAAAACTTTAATTTATCTTTTCGAAGCTGTCCTTTGATTTTTGAGTAAGCGTCGTGCTTCGTTTCATAGGTCGTTTGACATTAATTTCCCTCAGTACAACAATTGTGTCATTACCGACCACACACAGACAAGCTGTTCTTCCAGCACACTGCTGACTAATAAAGAAATAATCCTCCGTCCATCTTTGGTTGGAACATCGACGTTTATCCTCAGTTCGTCTTCTTTTAGTAGCTATGATCACACATAGCTGAACGGGATGAATTAGGAGAAGCAGGTGTACAATAAACAGAGGCTGTCATTGCTAAACTTTGCAGTGAGCAAACATGATGTACTTAACTTTTTAGTTGCTATGTTGGCAGTAATATTTCTTCTATATTTATTTCCTCTCCCTTTTGTAGCCGGCACTTATGAACCTGACCGCATGAGCTGCAGATTTAAAGGGGCCTTCCAGGCCACAGAGAATATAATGCAGTGCCACGGGTTGTCTGCCCCTGGTCTATTGCATTCAAACATATAATGGTGCTGTTGAAAGGGATCATAAAATAATAAAATCTAGTAAAATGATAAATTTCAACCCAGATGCTTTCATATCCGATGTATCTAGAATCTGCAGGGAGCATATTTTAAGGAAAACTGATGATGTGAATTACTCACTCTGCAAATTGACAAATCTATTCTTTTTAACAATCGAGAAGCATGCCCCTTCAAGCTGAATTCATGTGTCAGAAAAATTTCCCCCTTGGATAAATAAGGAACTAAGAACATTAATGTGGACCAGGGGATAGACTAAAAAAGGCAGCTGTAGTATCTAAATCACTTGCTTTGATATATGAGCTCATAAAGAAAAACTCGTATTGCAACTGATGCTCTGAACACTCAACATAAGAAGAATTATTGCAATGAGAAGATTACTGCCTGTAAAGGGGAAATCAAAGGTTCTCGGTGAGTGATAAATAAAATCATAAATAACGAGTCAAAATCTACAGATATCGATCGTATCAAGAACTGTAAGCAGAAAATCTCAAGTAACAATGAAATTACAATTGTAATGAATGATTACTTTTCCATCATTACACCGATCTTGCTAAAAGTATTGAAGAAACTGCGCACCCATTAATTTCAGGTAAATTTCAAATATAAAGAGCTGGACTCCAAAATTTAGATTCAAATTCATTATGGTCCAGGACATGAGTTAAGCTATTGCCAATTTCACTACTTCAAAGAGCTTCGGAAATGACACAATCTCAAGTCACTTCACAAAACTGACACTGCCATGATTAGAAAATTCTATTTCTATGTTTCTAAATACATCCATTGAGACAAGTGCAGCAGTACTGTAGTATAAGTATGTAGTGACGAGTCGTGTCTAGGATCCCTGCTATTTTTTCTATATTAATGACCTACCTCAAGCTGTCCAAAGCTCCACGAATTCTATGTATGCTGTTGACACAAGTCTTCCCTATCAATCTGATGACATTCACCAGCTAAATGAGGCGATGAACAAATATCCTACTACTGTCTTGCAATGGCTGAGGGGCAATAAACTTTCTCTAAATGTTTCTAAGACACAAGCACTTATTATCTTAACAAAACAAAAGGAAAGATGTTTGGCTAGAAATAACGTTATTTTTAGCTAAACCTCTTTCACTTTGCTTTGTTAACAAAGACTTGTCTTTGAACTTTCAGGAAGCCTGAATAGAAAATGCCCTTACTGCCAAATATCTGGGTATTCAAGTGATTAGTAGCTTTAATTGGAAAGGTGATATAAAAGCTCCTTCATCAAAAATTATATGAAAATGAAAGCTTATAGCTGAATTTCTAGCACAAAAAGGAGGGCTTTCACAGGGCCTTTACAGTTAATAGTTAAGAATCATTTTCACAATGGACAGAATACAACATTCAATATACCACTGAACAAATTTCAAAATTGCTGCTCTGCTTAACTTGACACATTAACTTTACAGTAGCTTTCATGAAAGCTTTCTTTTGACTGCAACCTTTCGGTGCCAGATTCAATTGTTTGCAATGATCCGATCTGAAATTGATACGACTTTCGTAGCAATCTTTGACTACGTGAAATGCATTAATGTTGTGGAGAGACCAATGAAAACTTACCTTTTTCCCAGATGGTACTCCCAAATTTATGTCTCTGCTTATGAATGTATTGTTTCAATAATGATTGATGATATTTAACTTCTTGCTTAAGCTTACTTGTATTGGTTTCAGATTTGTACCTTATGTTTACGTTCTTCTTTACCACTTGGGATCTGATTCTTGAATCCCTTGAATTCTTCCTCTATCTTTAGCTACTGCTAAAGTTAAGTTTGCTCTTGAGTTTCTTTTCTCTTTGTACTGCTTCTATTAAACCCCCCCCCCCATTCTTTAAAGGCTCCCTCAAGTACATTCCTCTCATTCAATCAGCTTCTTAGGAAAAGGCAAATCTCTCGTAGATGGCCTCTTTTTATAAAAGTCACTTGGTTTTAATGTAATTGATAAGGATTGATAAGGATTGACGGAACAATGAACTCAAATGTGATCTAAATGCTCAAAAGTGTTCAATAGTTATCTATAAGTGAAGAAGGGTGCTCATTTACTTTTGTACTGAGCTGAAGTTACTGAATTGTTGTAAGCTTTACTTGTATTTTCTTGCTTGTCTAAAATATTTTGTCAGGACATTTAGTCTTTGTCAAGGATTGTACTATCAATTAAGATAGATTTTTCATGATTCGTCATTCAACAGAAGCCCCGTAAAAGGATGAAGTATTCAAGAAAATCCACAGGCCTTTATTAAGATGTTAATCAGAAATATTCAGAACATTTCTTTCTTGCAAAAATAACTATTTATGTAGTGTCATGATATGTAGCTAATTAGATATAATTTTGATGTAGTCCAGTTGGTAGTGAACGATACACTTGATCAGGAGTGCCATGCTAAGAACAAAGAATTAGGCTGCGCTACAGAAAACTTTTCTGGCCACGCCCTTGACCGTGCCCATTTTACATTTGCGGTAATTTTATGTCTAGCCATGTTGCGTATATGCAATGTTAAACTTGACGAAGCTAAAAATAGTTTCAATCCGATATCGTAGTTCTCTTAGCCATGAAATTATAAGTGCTTTCTTGTAAAAGCTATCAACATCAGGATAAGTTAGATATTCATCTAACTTACCGTATGCCACCTGGAGGGGACTTCGGCCTCCTGAACAACCATCCAACTTTTAAAAAGGAAATTGATCTCCTCTTAGCCTTTCACAACTCTACAGTACCTGCCGTTATGTTATCAATATCTGCTAAAGGTGACAGATTTGATGTTTATTATCTTTTTGCCCCACAACTCCTACTGACTTTATGATGGGGATTCTCTAGGTACTTCCGCAGAATCTTCATTCTGGTTTGTGAAAAATGCTCAATGATTTCCATGCTAGTATGCGCTCTGTTTTCTAGAATCACCCACCAGCTAAACTAATGCAACGAAGCATCTCAGTTCATAAGGCACCACCTGGAAAATTATACTGAGTGATGTTTTCAATGTTTTCTTTGCTGCTGCTTATTACCAACCTGCTATCTACTTTTTCAGAAGAGATTTTTCAAGGTATTTATACACCTATAGTATATTGGCATCATCTTTTGATAAATTAATGAAAAAATATATCTTAGCTGGGCCATTTCCATTCATCGCCACTTATTTCCCTGAAATGCTGCCACCAAGTAGCAGTCCATGCAAGATAGAAGCGAGGAAAGGGCTAATTACCTAACTTGGTGGTTGAATATGAGGCAAATTTTGAAGGGGCCGCCATCTACAATAGTAGTGAAAATGACAAGTTTCACATAAAATGCTCTTATGGAACTTGATTTATTTGCGGTGAATTTTATGCATTTAACTGACCAAATTCAGTATAAATATGGTAGGTGGTGGTTATCATTACCAGTTTCTCCAGACAAATTAGATTTTTGATTGGCAAAATAAAGGGCATTTGTAAGTTGCTAACGGCTGGAACTCCTAAAGGCCTATATTTTGATTACAAAGCATATAATTGGTATGGTAGTGATCTCTAAGCAAATATTGTACCACTTCAGAGCATATCAAAAAATTTGAAGATGAGGGCCGAGGAAAAATGAATCTTGCAGTTCAATACGCACGATGCCCAAGACCGAACACTTCTTTGAATATAACTTTGATCTTTAAATAAATAGCTAAAAACGTAGGCAACTTTGAAATACATTTTGCTGGTGTGTGAAATCTTACCAACTTACACTTCTATGCTGTTCACAGTGGGGCGGACTTTCCAATCCGGTATAGTTATAGAAGTGCAAAAATGATCAAACGTTTGTCGAACAGTTTCTGGTAACACAAGCGATACGGAAATGTGAACTTTAAGGCAATGATAAGAGCTTATATCAAAATTCTTCAAAATTTGTTTTTTTTCTGTTCTACATAGACCTTCATGCATATTACAATGCGTATTACACTTTAAAAACGTAGTAACGCCTCGATTAATGCCCTCCCCCTCGAATGTGAGTCTACCCTATGAAAAAGAATAATTAAATGTCCCTTGCATTACCATCCACTCTCAAAAAGGTTCCCATTCTTCTGTCATCAAAAGCAGTGCTCATTCAATAGTTTGATAGCTTTTAATTACGGAAAAAAGAAGATATACCAGCAAAGTTGCAATACCAGTTTAAAATACGATTTCCAACATCTCAATGTTGATGAGCATTTTCTTTTCTTTTTGCAAAGATTGCTTTTTCACCAAAACATCTGCATGTTTAATATCATTTGTCATTGCATTGTACTGATCTGCAACCACCAAAGCGAGTTCTCTCTTCTTTTGTGAAGGTGCCAATTTTGACTTTGAAGCTTTTCATATCTCTCTATATAATATCATTCATTTTAATTGAATTGTCCTGAGATCCATTCAAGTAAGCAAGTGACCCTCGTACAAGCATCCACTCTTGTGGTTCAAAGTGCCTCCTGAATACAGCACCTAGCGCTGTGGCTCAAAATATTTTTCAAGCGACTGGGCGCTCAGTCGAGGTAGTTGGGTGTGTGCTCTTTTTGTAAGAATACTCAACCTTCTACTGAGCCTTAATTATCTCAATTTCCTTTGGCTTTGGGCATTAGATTATTCTTAATTACCAAGGGTGAAACTTCGCATGAATTTCAAAGGAATGCATTCAAACCTCTGCTGCTAATGTCTTACTTTATCAAAAAGCCAAATAGTTGTGGAGCAGAATAGAAAAACGGTATCAATAGTAAAACAGTTAATCTAAAGGCAGCATTATGACTCGAATGCACAAAAATTCTAATTATTGATGTTTGAGTCCTGCACTATGCTTAATTTATTCTTTAATTTCAGCGCATCAGTATTTTATTTTTAGATAAGAAATAGTGTACAACAGAATCATACGACATTATCGTGTTAGGCGTCTGCAATGCACACCAATATAATAAGCTTTTCTCTAATTTTTACACTGAGTTCAGAAAGGGGTAATACACCTCCAGCAATAATTTTGAACACTTTAACCATCCAAAATTCCATTTACTAATGACAAAATTGCTTTCTAGGTAATAGATATAGGGTCTTTTGACTGCAAAGTTTCACCGGCCATATAAAAATTTGGAATACGTAGGGTGTTTTTCAAAGCCAATGCCTGCTTTTATCACAGGATTACTTGGTTGAACTTCAAATTAGTATCAACTTATCCAAGGAGATTTAGAGCTATATGAGATGAGTTTCAATAGCTATTTTTATCATTTAAGCTCAAACTTGACGTCATCAAATGTGTATAAGCAGTATAAATACAAAGATAATTTATCATTTGAAAGAAAAGTGCATGCTGATCAACTTGTATTAAAAAGCTATACCCTCATTTGTCGGGTCGCTATCTCTCCGCATTGAGGCAATATATGGAGATTTCAGGTAGCTGTATGTTTCTTGTAGCAATGATAATTTCAATATAGATGTCTTCGAATTTACGGAATGTTGCACAAGCAACAAGAATAGATGTAGAATTTGGTGTGGTAATTTTGTTGATTAACATGTCATAAGTATCAAGTACTAGAGGTTCTGCAACTACAAAAAATCATTATTGCATTCGTGGCATATCTGTGGAAGCTCTTCTTTCTTCTTTGCAAGTTGCATTATTCTTGAGACAAACGATTCGGCCACAGAATTCTTATAGCTGCTATAATTGGTTCCCACCAATTAAAGCAGTTGAAAGCAAACTGGATATTGATTAAAGAGTGTATAAACATTGTAAATGTAGGACTGAAAAGTAATCTCAAAAATGAATGGCAATAGAGATGAGACCAATGCAACATGATGTAATGACTTTGAAAATTAGGCAAAAGACAAAGGCAATATAATTCCTTAGCTATTACCCTGTTATCAGCGTTTGGAGGAGGATGGAGGCTAACTAATAGTGTAATGTAAGAAAGTTTTTTTATGCTACACGTTTTTTTTTATAAGAAAATCATTATTTTGCATGAGCCTCAATTTTCTTAACTTTTCTCGAAATTGAGCCTGAGATTTTCTTAAATTTTTCTTAACTTTTACTGAAACAAACTGGTTATAGTGGTTTAAGCTATCCTTAATAATACTATATACATGAATTTGAATTCCACCTTTAACATTTTGAATGCAATAACGACGAAATACCGATTTTTTTGCCTATGAAAACACTTAATTTTGGAAATTGAGCCTCGTGATTTTCTTAAGATTTTCTTAAGATTTTGACGATTTGAGCCTCATTTTCTTATAAACTTTTTTCTTATAAAAAAAACACGTGTATATCTCTAGTTGTTTAGGAAATTCAGCGAAGTACGTCCAATTGTTGCAGAGCTATCATTCGTACTTTCTAGAACCCTAATTCTGTAGATTTGTCCTTATGAATATTAGTATATGTCAGAAAATATACACCCCTATTACAGACCTTGGGGTGAAGAGGAATCCCTCAGAAAAATTTTTGAAACCATGCCCACCATTACTTTGGCTTAGACTTTATCTCCTAGTAGTAAGCTTGCTCTGGGTGACAAGAAATGTTGATAGTTCGTGGCAGCTCTTTGCAAGACATAGCGCCGCATAGCGTGTGAAAGCAAGTATCTTGGTGATACACAATTGACTTTGACTCAAAATTGATTTTCTTTCATGCTCTTTTCTATCCAAAGATAGATAGGTATCACATCTAAATTTAAGGCCATCCTCAATTAGATGCAAGATGTAAATTCCAATTACCCAGCAGCAACAAATATACTTTCACAGAAAAATACCAACAGAACTTGAAAGCATATATTCAGAATCATATTCAAATTAACTTATTGTTACACGAGTTACCCTTCAGAAAAACTAAATTAAACTTATCAATACATCATTGTCATAATGGTTTAGTTACAATAACAAAAATTAAAATATACCTTAGGCTGTTCTTCCAGGTGATCGTGTTTGATTTATTGTCAGCTCATCACATACACTTTCAATTGTTTTTTAAAGTGAAAAAGCGAGGGAACTTCCCTAATGCTTAAGGGGATTTCATTCCAGGTTTTCAGAGCTGAGTATGAAAATCCTTTCATTGCATACTCTAGATTGTACTTAGGAATCTGGATATTTCTGCAGAATCGTGTATTGTATCTGGAGTGGTGGGATCTTAGAGTGAACTTGCTCCATAGATTTTCTAGGCACAGCTCATTACAGATCTTATAAACGATAACGGCAAGATCAAATGTAATAAGCTGTTTAATTGGTAGAAATTTTGGTGTCCGGTTTTCTTTTATCCTGGGCGTATGAATCATAGAAACTGCTCTGTCTTGGAGACGTTGAAGAAATCAATTTTTGTGTTTGATAAACTATCCCAGATTACATCAGCATATCGGCTGTGGCTTTCACTTAGCACTCGATAGACATTGCTTAATGAAGGCTGAGGGAGAATGCTTTTCAGCCTTCTTAGAGATTGAAGGCCTCCACGACATTTGTTGTGAACAGTCTTTTACTGTCGCTCCCAGTTTAATCCTTCATCTACAGTATTCCCTAGCGATTTGGTATTCGTCACGCGTTTCATGTCAGAGTCATTCAGTCTCAATGGTTCATGTACCTCGATATTAAGTCGGTACAAGTTTGCCGACTTGTTGAGGTTTACAGCATTGTGCAAAAAGGACTTAACAGTCAATGAATGCGTATTTATAACTTGCAAACTTTAGCAGCTTCTCGCGGTCCTCCATAAACCCTTCGCGGTCCCCCACGGGACCACGGACCCCAATTTGGGAGCCACTGATTTAACCCTTTGTTCTGAAGAGTTCCACACTACACGCGTAATCGAGGACTTCTTCAGTATTACTAAGTAATTGGACTAATTCTCGTTTGTTGTGCGCTCTTTTTTATAAGTATAAATTTATATCAATATAAGTCTCAGAATCACTGAAAGTTAGGAATGCTTTATGAATAATGTAAAAGTAAAGCATGTTCAAGATATAGAACTCCTTTGTATCTGAGTTATAGTACTGTCTTTTGCACTGTAGATACAATATCATCATTCTGTTCGGCTTCTATTTTGCTGTACGGGGAAGTAAGACAACAAACCTCTAGATATATTCATTTGATAAAGAAGGGACAAGTAGGGAATAGTTTAGCTAACTATGAAATGGAAGGGTACCATAGACTTAGGCGCTTTCTCCGTAGTATCCCTCTAAAGATAGTTTTGATTTTACGTAAACTATGGCCCTTTCTTTTGCATATGGTGATGGAAAAATCATGCGCAAAATAACATATAAGGTTAAAGGGCAAAAGTGCTGAAAGGTTATTGTGTCTCATTACTTTTGCAAGTGTTTCAAAGACTTTTGATGGCTATTGTAGTCGTAGTTCATTCACCCATAAGCAACCAATCCCAGTTTTGACACTGTCATATTGAGTTGCGACTTGAGATACTGCGCAGGCTTGAAGAATTTTGGAACCTGTCAAGGTACTTTAAATCAGGCAATGCATAGTTTTCCAATCAAAGATCTGTTGTACATTTCAGGGGAATACACCAAAGTACGTTACGATGAAGAGGATGCACCATCTACTCCAAGTCGTGAGAAAGATTCAAGTAAAAGACTTCTTTTGAGAAATTTTAGACATAGTCTACCTGATATCACCCGAAAGGATATAATATTGATGAATAAGCTCTTCAACAGAGTATATGGGAATAAATATGAACAATTTGCAGATTCAAAGTTTATGAACGCATATCCAGATAACAATCATTTTAATTTGTATTATGGGGATGAAGCAAACTTCTTCGAGGTTTCAGAAGGTTTGTCATCTCATAATAGTCTCATTTAAAGCTTGGATAAATTATAAAATACAGCAATGTCTGCAGCAAAAATATTCATCAAGTCCCATGAGTTTATTTATTTGCAGCAGTCTTAGAGGGGCCTATTTGAAAGGAACGAACCAGAAATGAGGGCTTATTACTAAAACAAGATATACATTTTTGGCCAATGTTAGTAGGCAGTTCTTCTGTAGTATTTCTGTGGAAAAGACTTTTTAACAACTTTGAACTTTTATTGCATTATTCAATTATATTTTCAATATCTTTATTAGTATCTTAGGACACAATGTAAAAAAACTTTTCTTCCTGCAACCTTTCAGAAGATCAGCATCATTTTGACTTTTAAGATGCCCGTGTTTCAAGAGCCCATTTGATCATTTGATATCTTTAGAGAGTGGGCAATTTTTGCTTTAAAAGGTGGGTTTAATAAAGAGTGGATTTACCAGAGAAGAAGCTTAATAGACCTTTTACTGAACAGGAAAGGATTTAATAGACCTTCTACTGCACTGTCAAGGCAGTTAAAAATTTTACATCCGTAGATTAAACTATTCAGAGTTGAAATATATGCTATTCACCGTTGAAAGATATGCTTCAAAGTAGGGACCCCAGCACTATTTTATGATGGTAAGCCTGAGGAAAAAATTGCATTTGTTCCATCAAATACATTAAAGAGTGAAATATATTAAAGAACATTACATGTGCATTGAACAGTAAAATACCATAAACAGATACTACACTCAAAAGAAAAACATGATTCATGGTGAGAATATTGATGCATACGTTTAGCTTCAACTACATTTTCTGACTTTCGTCATGGCCAATGTACAGCAATGCTTGCTTCGAGTTTAGACTTCCCTTTGAAATTCGTTTTGATTCCTTATTTTTAATATCTTAAATATTACAGCTTAAGAATAACTCGAAGCAGCTGCTTTTACTAAATCGAAAAGGAAAGGAGAAGGTACATTCTTATTTACATCAACAGATAATGGGAAGCACAAGAAAAAGTCTGAAAACCTGTTTCGAAATCCTGGCTTTGAAGATCCTCTTGCTGGCAGTAACTGGAATTGTCTAGGGGAACTAAATCATGGTTCAGGAGGTATAATGAGCCGAACAATCAAGTACAAGAGGTCCGGTAAATATGCAGGAGTTTGTCACAATAGAATCGGTTTCTGGGCTGGACCTGGGCAATTTATTGGTGAGTTAATGTACATTGATTCAACAATATCCCACGAGCTAAGAAAATTAGACATCTTTAGCTAAATAAGTGCCCTTCGTCTCATTTTTAAATGAGTCAGTTGAAAAGCATTTCCAGAAAATCTCAGTCGCAAGTAATTGTAGCACTCTAAGCTCAAGGTTACAACTATGTGCAGTTCTTATCAGAGCCCGCTGAAAAAAATCTACTAAGCTTGAAGGGGCTACCTCAAAAGAATTTCAGAATGAAAATTATCGGAAATCTGTTAAAATTACTTTGAGAAAAAATTTGGCAATCTTCTGAAGGGCGCAAGCATGCTTTGATGAGAACTGTAGCCCCCTGGCCCTCTCCTTGCACCACCCTTTAACAAAACACTTAGATGTGCAAATAAGCCTGACTTGACTTTTAGGGGGCAAAAAATTGTCAATCATGAATGTGCCCCCTAAAGATGACCTCCCAGTACTCCACTGATTAGTAGCGCTTGTAATTGGCATATGAGATAGCCCTGTCTACAAGTTGCTCAAAAAGTCTCTAAAAGTTGCCCTAAAGATGCTAAAACTGTTGAAAAACTTGCTCCATTTCAAAAAATTTAACAAAGGTGTACTCAATAATTACAGCGTCATTATATGTCTGCTTCTACATGAATTCACCCAGAGTCAGTATGTATGCTTTTGCGCCTTTGTACGTCAATATATCGAGTCAAGTAGATTCATTGATCACATTGCTTGCTTTTTCAAAGAAACTGCTTATAAGAAGTTTTGTGCTAAGAAACTTGCGTCTGAAAATACCTATAGTGCAACCAGCCCAAACTTTGGCCACGTCCATATTCACTTAACAATCAATGCTCAATACATGTTCGACCGAAGAAAGGCCTTTTCATAAGAAATGTATGGTCTGTCTTCAGCCAGGATGTTTCATAACAAATTGCAAAATTTGACCCAAGAAGTTCCTAACTGTTTCTCAGAGTTCCTGGAACATCGAATAACTAAAATAGCCCAGATTATGCAACTGTGATCATCTTCAGGTTTTTTTGAAGCAAGTAATGGATGGTATTTCTAATTTCCCTAGTTTTATTGAAAAATCTTTCTTAGTAACAAAATTTTTCAATCTAGCATTCGACGATGCTCAGCCAACTTGTGTTTCTTGGATGTTTCTAAACTTTTGCATAATTTTAGCCTCGCGCTTCTTATACACATAGAGTATTAGTGATGTTCAATTATTAGTGCTTTTAGCACAAAGAAATTTGCAACTGAAGTCGGTGGACAAAGTATCTGCCTTTATGCTTAGAATATTATGCTTAGATTCTGTCATTCAGAGTTTTTCTTTGTTGATATGTCGACATGGCGTTAGCATGCCAAATCTAAAGCAAGCAACGTTTAATTGACCAGAGAGAGATACGAAAAGTATGTAATTAGATAATAGCTGAACAGCTAGCATTGTCTTCAGAGTATTTCAAATATGAGTCATGAATTTCAATGTTCCGTTGGAATTCCATTGAGTGAAGATTGCAACTAGCACACATTTTGTAGGAATAAGGGTTTTCGAAAACTATGTAACCAGCAATGTTAGGGAAGTCATACTGTGGAGATATGGTTTAAGCATTTTTAATGTAATTGCCAACAATTGCTACCTATATGAAGAAGTGATTAGCAAAAGATATAGTCTATTCCATTAAGTCTGCTGGGACCCATTGAAAATGCACAAGAAGTATGCACAAGGTGTGTTTTGAAACCCAATGATATTAAACATTTCAATTTCAATAAAAAAAGTAGGCATGGTTATGTAGTATCTGTATTTTTAATTATGGAGTGTCAGTTCCTCCTATGAATATAGAAAAGCTTAAATTTCTTGTTTATGAGATTATGCCCATTACTTGCTTCGTAGGGAAAGAGTTTTGCCATTTTCATAAACTTATATAAATAGACTTATAAGGTCTTTAAATTTAGTATCCAGTAGAATTTCTTCCGAAAGACCAAAGAAACTCAAGAAACAGTAAGAAAATTCGTTATTGTTCTTCTAGGAAATATTCCCTAAATGAGATGGATTTCTGTCTAACTGCCACTACCACTGCCACTCCTATGTCTACATATATTTGATTCTGAAATAATTTTTGCAGCAGTTAAGCACTAATTTTGTATACGGAACTGCATCCATCATGTTGTACCTGTAGGTGGAAAGAAAAATTTAGCTCTGCAAGTGTCAAAAGAAATAGTTTCTCTTAATATCGATGCAGTCCTAGGATACATGCTTTGTCTTTCTTGCCGTGCCAGGATAAATTTCAATGGATATAGATTTTTTATTAGATGACAACGAAAAGTTCTCAAATGACGAGTTATCGGTGGAGGTAGAACATGAATTTTCGATCAGCTTTAGCAAAGACTCTGTGAATGCAGTCTTGACTTATTTAGAAATTTCTCTCTTCACATTGTATGGAATTTAATGAAGCTCAAAGCCTTTTAAAAGGAACGAAAATTGAAACATATAAAGCATTGTCTCGAAAGGTTGCTGCTGTTTTAGATGTTCAAGAAGGTGACCTTTTGATTGGCGAGCCCCAAGAAACACCAATTGAAGGAGAAAAAACAAAAACAGGTGATTTAGATCACTTGGTGTTCCTGATGAAAGAGAAATTGAAAGCATCAAACAGACAAGAAAAATTCAGATACTCACATTAGCACCCAACAGGTGGAGCACTATCCACAAAGCAAGGAGCTTTGAGGCTGAGAATGGGATTTTGGAAGTTACAACCTTCGTGCAGTCAAAGCGTTTTACAATGACGATGAATTGACAAGGCAGCTTCCTGGTAAAGAAGATTGCACTAACATCTGAAAGAAGTAGTTCATGCAAAACCGGCTGATTCTTTGCAATCTGAAGGAGCGATATCCTTCTTTCAAGGGAAAACTGACAAAAAAATGAAGATAAGTTTTTCAAAACTTGTAAGCTTAAGTCAAAAGTGGTGCATAGCTGTTTATCGAAAGGGTTTTCACTCAGTTTGCATCTACAGCAACCACTAAAATGTAAGGTTAATGTTGAGTTCCTTTAATATGGAACATGGAACAAAGCACATGAGTTATTAGAGACGATAGCTTGCAACAGAGATTGCAAGGCATGCATGGTATATTGCTGCCCCTCCTTTGCAAGAGTAGATAATCTTTTCGAACTTCTGAGACATAGGATTTTAAGCACCATCGTGAAAAATGAGAGTGAAGATGAATCAAGCGAAGGTGAAATGCATGAATGAAGCGAAAACATTCAAACAATGGACAACAACCGATCGAACAGATTTACTTTCCCAAACAGTAGGCCTGAGGGGTTCATTACAAAGCTAGCAGAGAAACTAAACACAATCATTAGACATTCCTTTATTCAAAGTGCCCAATCGGGTATTTGAAGAAACTCAAGACCGAATGCAATCAGATAAAGTGATAATTGTAGGAGAATTTGCTAAAAATTGCTAAGTTATAGTGTGAGACGAGATCCAGGGATATCATTGGAATAAGGAGCTATGTATCCTGGAACCATTTTAATCTACCATAAATCAGAAGAGGCTTTAACAGCCAAATTCGTGTGCTATATTTCAGATGATCTTGAGCATAATGTCAGCATTTTGTGCAAAGTGATGAATGAACTGCGTCCTACATCAAAGACACAACTTGAAAGGAAAGCCACACAATTCACTACTTTCAGATGGTTGCTCAGGGCTATACAAGAACTGCAAACACTTTATATATCTCTGCTATTACCCAGAAGACTTTTCCATGCATTGTAAATGGACTCTTTTGAGTCACGCAAAGTCTCTCTGTGATGGCTTGAGAGGAGCTGTGGAACAATGACCGTTAAGTGACCAAATGTTGACGGAAGAGACACTGTTGCAGTTTTACAAAAGTAACATTAAAGCAATAATGTTTGTGTTCATGGCGAGAGCTGAGATTCGTGGTATAAGAAAAAGATTTATGGCGCGGCGTAACGATCAAAATTAAGTCGTCGAATAGTGAATAATCGTATATCACAGCCCTGCATTCTAGAAACCATTGTCGAACAATGTTACGACCACGAATTAGGGACTGCACCGTCGTATATACATCTGCACTACACTTCGGGAATGCGTCGTAGTAACCTCAAGTGCATTTTGCGCTACGGATAGAGAAAGCATCGCCATAATCTCCTTTTCATTTTATCTATATATGTAAATGCTGCAATTACACTACATGCCAATAAGCAATACAAGGACGATACCATGGGAAGCAGAAGACTATGACTACCCGATGGCCTATACATAGAAAAAATCACACTATACTAAATAAAAATTTTACAATAACTTCAAGGAAAAGGAAAGTAGAAGAAAGAAGCAAGGGTAGAAATTAATCTCAGGTGTGTTGTGGCCAAGCAAACAGCTGGGAGAAATTAGGGATTTGGAAAGCTTAGAGTTTATGGATGGTACCCCACATGGAACGTGGAGGCCAAACTGCAGATAGCTTCACCCAACTCTCTTACTTGAGGCCACAACGCCTCATGATTTACTGAACAACAAGTACAGATAGGTGCTAATGTATGGGATAATAAGAAACGAAATAATTAAAAAGCGTTCAGTGGCTTGATTGAATTTAAGGAATGCCTTGAGTAATTTTTTATTACTCTCAAAGGTTAAACTCTTGTCGCCATGTAACCTATACTTGAGTAGCATATCATTTGGAGGAGAAAAGCCCATGGTGAGAGCTATATTGCACTAACACTGTTGAAAAGATAAGACCTAGTTACCTCATAAGAATGACAGTGCAGCAGGAAATGTTCCGTATCCTCAACCCCATCATCTGCAGGGCATAGATGGTTTACTGTGTCTTTGAAATTATGTCTGAATTTGTGAAAATTTAATTTACTTAGACCTATCTGTAGTTGAGTGAGAATAGCTAGACCTTCAGAATTGTGAATACCATATATTAGTTTAGGAGCATGTCAAATGTACTTCAATAATCTTGTTTCAAAGATGTTTGATGAGGGTGATGATCTAATATCTGGGTCAAGTGTTTTTCATTCAGGCAGTTAATGAAGATAAAAGCTATTCTTAAAACTTATCGTTCTCGTGTTTATCTGCCCAATTATATCAAGTCTACGTAAGGAATACACAGGTTTTTGTAATTTTGGACTGAGATGTCTTGTGCAGTCTGGAGTTACATTTGAAACAAGCTTGTAGAAAAGAATTAGGCGTCTGCTTCAACGACGTAGGCTTACGGATTCCCAACCAAGTTTCTCGTAAAGCTTTTCGCGAGATGTTCCTTTCCAAGCACCAGTCACTGCAAGTCCAACAGAATATTGGACTGAATTGAGCCTTCCATCTACTTTTGAGGGATATATCTTGACCAAGTTTGCATTTTTTTGGGTGGTATGTGGTAACTAACGTCACCGTAGTCCAAATGTGGCCACACATATAGTTTATGTAATGCATTTAAAGTTTTGCGGGGTGGATACTTTGAGAGAGATTAAATCATGCCTATCCCAAGTCTATATTTTAATAAAACTGACTGAATGTGTCTGACAAAAGACAACATGAAATCAAGAATAATGCCTAGTTGTTGATGTTAATTCACTTTTCAAATAGGTACATCACTAAAAGGACTATTGAATGGTTGAATAAAGTTTCTTTCTTGAAAAAGTCACTTCAATCGCTTGTTTTGTTGGATCAGAGTTAAATGAAATTCGCCACCTATGCGCCCAGATTATTCATATCAAGATCATGGTTAATGTCTGAGGCAGCCTGATTAGGATAATAAGCAGTAGTAATAAATTAAGTATCATCAGCAAAGTGCTTAACATTACATTTAAGGTTATCCGTTAAGTCGTTGATGTACACAAGGAAGAAGGAAGAAAGAGTGGACCTAATATAGAACCCTTAGGGACACCAGAAGTAACTTTACCTCATTCGGATGCTATACCATTCAGAACTGTGCGCTGCTGGCGGTTTTTAAAAAAGTTTGTGATAGGTGATAGTAGGTTTCCTGAAACACCACAATGACAAAGCTTATGGAAAAGACCATCATGCCAATCGTTAAAAATCTGTGATAATCTGATTAAATCCCAGATTCCATTTAATTCCCTAAGGCACAAAGTCGGCTTTTGAACCAACAAGAAGCTTAGACGAACTTAATATTTAAGTGCGACAGCTCTGTAAACAGATCTAAGTTGAAAGCTGGCCAGTGCCCACTTTCCTGTATCCTTTATTGACATAGTTATTAAAAGTATAAGTTGTTTATTGAAACAAAGCATAGCAATGGATAAGCGACCGACCAACGAAAAACGGAACTAAGTACTTGGGCAACATATTAAGCAATCAAATTATTCATTCCGTACTGACAGAAATCAGCGGATTCTTCTTCTTTTCATTAGAGCTTAGCCAAAGTTCATGTTTCTAATGATACGTAACAGTAATTTCACCTCTGCCACAGCTGCTATGTTGCACAAAATTCGCTAGTTATAGACATTGTTCATTATTTGCAATAAGATTGATACTGAAGAGAAATTGATTAGGTGAGAAAAGTTCTCTGACAGTGTAAGCTTCTTCGGACAGAAGATAATTTCTCTTCGGTACAAACACCTCAGTAAATAATGATCACTCCCCTATTATAAGGCCTATAATAATATTTACAGACTCGCGCCACATGAAATACCAGAATTGCTTGAAATTTCGCTACAATTGCATGAATTGCCGAAATTAAAAGGAAACTTAAAAAAAGAGATAATTTATAACAACTCATCACGTTACACGTTTAACACTCACAAAGAACTTCACAAAATCAGGGTTGCCACCAGCTCTGGAAAAATTATTGAATTTTGTTTAATCAGGGGAAATCAGGGGAAAAGATAGACTTTCCGAAAAATCAGGGAAATTCTGGAAGGCTTAAAATCTTTTTTTATGATTTCAGAGCAGCTACCTTTTCTGCACTCAAATGTCATTAGGAAGCACAATTATGTTTGTCATGGAACCAAATTTTGGAACAGCCAGAAGTTCATTCAATTTCAATTTCACTTTATTATTATCAATGCAATCTATATACAGCATGAATTCAGAAAAATTACTAAATACAACGACAATAACTACTACAATTGCAAAAACACTGAGTATAAAATTAGGTGACTAGGGAGAAGTTGTAAATAGCTAAATTAATTAAAGAAAGCCCCCTAGCTGAAAAAGGCAAAAAGATGTATTAGCATATATACAAGAAACAAAGGGAAAAGAAATAAAATTAAAGAATGCAGGTATGCCAATAGATAGATCCATTCGAGGACTCACTGAGACTCCATATCTGTCTACCGAAATTATAGAATGCAATTAAGAGTTATAAGTTATAAGAGCAGCATTTTGCAGAAAATGTCTGGTAAAAACAGGGAATTTTTCCTGAAATAGTAGCAACTCTGGAAAGTATCCCCTGCTTGTCACCAAAGTATAAGGATCTAGTACTGACGATAATTCCTTGTGGGGTCATCCATGAAGGATATCCGCACATTTTTCCCAGTTTTCAACCCACTTCCTTCCCCTTGTCCACTCCTGTCCGCCTTTTGCTAACAACCCCCCCTGTCTGCTCGGACACTGAGTTGGAAGACCAACAAAAAGCTTTAAAAACTATGGAAAAAGAAGCACCCTTTCAAAAAGTCATGCTGTTCTTATTTCGTTTTTGCCTCTTTATTCTTCAATCTTTAGCCCAGGAAGATAATCATTAGATGACATTTAAATAACCTCTTGTCTCTTCCAGAGACCATAATGAAGAGGATTACCACTTACAGGTACACCCCCTCCTTCCCCTTGTCGATGTTTCCCGCATTGTTACTGTCCCCATACTTCCCCCGGGGATGCAAATATCCTTCATGGATACATCCTATGTAAAATTAAAACGAGATTAGGACGATACTTTCCCTATCCGTAGCGCAGAATAAAAACGAGAATGCGACAATGACTTTTCTAAGTGTAGAGTAAATGTACATAAGACGATGCAGTCCATAATTCGTAGTCGTAATATTGTTCGACGGTGCTATCTATAATGCAAGACCGTAGATCTGCGACGACTCATTTTTGACCCTTACGCCACGCCATAGAAATTGGGTCAAACATTTCTCCTCACAAAGACCATACCTGGTATACGCGGAATTCAACAATTTACGCTACTGTCTCATAGCTCCATCGATTTCGACATTTTTCAACAGAAAAAGATGTCCAACCCAAGACTTGCTCTGCTCCTAACTTGCATCTATGATGAGTACTATTAGCTGATTGTGATCAATGAGATAGACAAAGAAGTTGATGATGTTCTGGTTAAGTTCTGCATTTACCATTTACCTACCGGATCTTTTAAGTGGCCAAACCGATACTATGTTAGCTGAGATAGTCTGTACAACATAAGCAACATTACAATCCTTCACAAAATTGCGTCACTATAACATTGATTTTAGTGAGCTACAAGCAATAAGAACAGGGGCTGATCTAGTATGCTGCCTGTGATATACGGAAAGCATTACTATTCTTTCTGAAAATGGAGTAAGCTGTCTGGATTTTCGGACTTGTCTAGAAGTATTCCTACTTTCTGTATCTGCTTCATGTGTTGTTTCTCTGTGTGTAACTTCATATCAATTCGGACTCCACTGGTATGCAATTCTTCTTTTGTTCTTTTACTCTCCTGTTTGTTTAATTTTGTTTTTCAGAACAGAGTGGATGATCATTGGGGATGATCGATGATCATGAATTATGTTTTGTCACAATGTCGTCAAGTTTGTTAATTTATCAGTGCAGTATTTTGCGGCAAACTGTAGACATTATCTAGCTGACCACGCAGCTTTTCATAATATGTTTTGAGACAGAAAATAAACTTTCATTGCTTTAAGGGGGGGTTGTGCGTCAATTGAAGATAAACGAAAACAGTGGACATCTGCCTTACGATTGCTTCAAAACTGCTGTACAACTGCTGTACAACTGCCTCAAAACTACCGTATGATGTTATTATTAAAGCAAACGGAATCAAGTGAACTTGATCAAGCCTCGTGATTAAAGTAATTTTGATGCATGAATAAAGCCTTGAGGAGACTCTTTGAAGCTGTGAGAGTGGAAGCTGAATCTCTCAATAAGAGAAAAGCTCATCAAAGTTGAGGAATCGAAACATGTCGGGAAATTTCGACAACAAAACAAGTGAAAATAGGCCAATGTGCTCTCCTGACTGGCGCAAAAGTGATTCATTTTGGTCTGAAAAACGGCATTATTGCAAGCACAGACCTGTTGTCATGATGATATTAGCAAAATTCTGTGCATAAGGTACTTCATTTTGCTGTGCATAATTCATCAAGGAATGGCTGGCACATTTGCCGTGATCCCCAAACAATTGCGGAATGAGCACTTTGGTCAACTTTCTGAAGTCCCAATACTCGATGCTTGAAAACTAGATTAATAAAACATTCATGAAAACATGTATTTTGCTCAGTGCTAACACATAGTAGATCAAAGTAAAACTCAGATAGCAAAACTCAAGTCCAATACATGGAAGCCCATCATTGAAAAGCACATTTTTAGCTCACAACATCAACAACGTTACAATTGTGAAACTCTTAATTGGAGTATCTAAAGTAGGTTCTGGAGGAACCCCTAAGAGGTTTTCAAGAGGCAGCTCGTCTTGTAATATTTGGAGTGCAAAATTGATATTTGACCTTAATCTTTCTTAAATCTTAAGGACAACAAGTCTTTGTTTCGGCACTAGGCTTAACACATAAAAAATCTTCATTTTAGGGTCTTTACTAGGAAATCTCTTAGACAAGAAATACCAATAAATAGTTGAGAGTGCTCAAAGTGTTGTAAAAGTTTTTACATTCTACTTGAAACCAATGAATTTAGAGATGCAATAAGATTAGAGGGTCCCATTTAAAAAGCAAGTATAATGGCATTGAAAAATTTTGAAGCATTAGTATTCAAGTTCTTGGGAAAACTCATTGGTAATATCACCACTTTAGGAATTCCATGAAATAGCCTGTTGTCTTATTTATACAAATTTAATATTGCAAGACATGTTTCGGGTTCATCATCCATCATCAGTTGCTAATACAGGCTAAAAGTCTAATCATAGAACAAGTGCATCTATGTATATTCGAGAAAAAGAACGAAAACAGTCATAAAGAAGATAAGGGGGGTTCGACGCTTATTGAAGCATCGAAATGCTTAATCTACTTATTTAAGATAGGCTTTTCCCACAAAATGTGCAAAGCTTCCTTAATTTTGAGTTGATGTTAAGTGCTTGCAGAGTCCAAAATTGTGAAACAGCTGTCATTGCAAGCCTTCTTACATATATTGGAACTGTTTTGGCGTTTAAAAATGTTAGATTTTTTATCTGTAGAAAGATGGTGGCGCACTCGTTTAGACAGATATCGACTTGTCTTGCCAGCATAAACAGAATTACATTCTGCACATTTTAGTGCACATTCTGCACAAGTTTTAGTTGCTATTTATTAAATGTTCAGGATATTGATTCTTATTTAGTATGAAAGAACGGTTCTTAACTTCCTCATTGAAGACAAGAAGGGTATTATTGCTACTATAAGCTCTATCTACTAGTTTATGAATAAAGCTAGGTTTATAGAAAAGGAAGTGAAACTGAAAAAAATTGGTGAGTAGTCCTGTAAAGGTCTGTTTATGATAGACTGTGGCTATTAGGTAAGAGGGATCCTTTTTGTTAATGCAAACAAAAAGAAGAGCCTATGAAATTCTTTTTCCATATTTAACCTTATATTATCATGTTGAGAATTTAGATATATATTGAAAGAAGAGTAGGACTTTATGCTCATACTTGAAAAACAGAAAATATCATCAACATAACGTCTGTAGAAACGGATAGGAGGACGTAGATATTTATTAAGTCATAAACGCTAATGATGCCATAAGAAAAGATTAGTTAAAACTGGTGAAAGTGGAGAGCCCATAGCCATACCATCTACCTGATGATATAACTTGCCATTGAAAAGAGAATGAGTTTGAGCAATAGCAATCGTCAAAAGTTTATTGAGATCAGATTTGGAATGTTTGAGGTCAGAGTTACCATTTGTGACATAAGAAACAGCAAGATTAATGCATTCCTGAAGGGGTATATTGGTAAACAAGCTTACAACATCAATGGAAACCATAAACACCTTAGAAATGTCAATAGAGTTAAGCTTCTGGACAAGAGAAAGTATTAAAAATAGCATACGTGCTGGGGAGATGAGGCAGAAGAATATTACAGAGATACTTAACTAATTGATAATTATATTTGAACGGAGGAAGCAATCGGTCTAAACGGTGGCACTACATCAGAAGACCTTATCTTATGTAATAAAGGAAGGCCATAAACACTTGCTGGCTGTGAGCCTGATGGATAAATTTTATTGTAGATGTCCTTTTCAATTTTATCTTCCTTTTTAAGTTGCTGTAAAAATCGTTGCAATGTACTTGCTCTGTTTATAGCAGGATCGCTATCAATTTCTGTAAATTTATCGGTGCCATTTAATAATTCAAGAATGCCTTTATTGTATCTCTCTATATAATATATCCACACCATTACCCTTATCTGGCTTAAGGAAAAAATTTATTATTATGGAGTTTGCTAAGAATTTTATGTCTTAATATCCTTTAATGATAGTTTGAATGAATTAGAGTATGATTGTGTCATATGTAAAAGACCAACTTTTAACTTACTTTCACGTCTCCTATCTAACAAACTTCTATTCATAGACTGATATATCGATTCAAAGCATGCAAAAATATCCGTCTTGTTAACATTAGGCAGGACAATGGTATGTGCTAAGCCAAATGTCAGTGCCTCATTTTCATTAAGTGTCAATTTATGTGATGAGATCTTCGTTACAGTATCTTCGGAATCTAATCGCAGGATGCAATTCTTTGTTAACTTCTTGAGCTTTTTCAGGTGATTTTATATGATGTAGTGCACTTCACAATTAACTTTCTTGAGCAATGCTTTATTAAAGATGAAAAGAATCAGTTCCAGTCAAGACTTGTTTAACTTTGATCTCTAATTTGTCTCTTTCATTTTGAAAATTCCTTTTTCCTTTGCATATTTTAGTAATTGTACTTTTAAGTAGGCTACTCTTTTTATACATATGCGGACTCATGCAAAGGGAAACTTCAGTTTCTTGAAAATCAGAGGTGTCATAAGTTAATGAGGGTGTTCTGTCAAAATGCTTAAAGTTTTTTGAGTGTTATGTGCTCTTTTCGAATTTCCTGGTACATAAATCTGATTTTCCTTCCCACATCTATGTGCGAAACTTTCTTTCAATTTTCTGCAGGACATGTTGTTATGCCAGGGCGTGCCTACAAAGTTCATGGCTGGACGAAGCTGCTAAATGCTAGCAAGGAAGATACGCACAACATTGAGTTATGGGTACGATACCAAGGTATTGAAGTAAAAAATCATACAGAAACAAGGATCATCCTTGCAAAGAGAGATAGGTTTAACAACAGTAAGCACTTTTCATCATTTTCCTAATGGTCTTTAACACAACTATCAACTTTAAATTTTTTATAGTATTACGCTATCTTGAAAAATTGATCTTAATGATTATGAGCCTTATAAACATGATACGTGCGATGATTAAAGCAACTCAAACCATTTACTATACATTAATATCTAGCCTACATGTCCTATATAGCGCTCAAGGACTTAGAATGTAATTGAGTTGTTGAAAGAATCCATAGATAAAGGATTTGCATAAGCATGTAATGACTATAAAATTCTACAAATCGTTCAAAGCTATATTAGCTGGTTAAAACAAGTAAAGTAGCTTCTCCAAGACTATTCAACAAATTCAAGGATTTTCGAAATTTTTATTCATGAGGTTTGGCATTATCATTCTTACCCCAAGTTTTCACTACAGATGAGGGATGGCAAGAATGGAATGGACAGTTTTTCCTACCAAAGCACAAGCATGGTTTCAAATATGTCCAGATATTTTATAAAGGACTCAAACACCATATTGATATTGTAATTGATGATATGGTTCTGGAAGAGCTATCCCTGGAAGATGATTGGCTACAGCAGACAAAAGCTAAGACAGAGACATTGAGAAAAAGAGATGCAACCATTAGGTAAAATGCACTTGTTATGTTCACGCAATTACTGTCTTCATTATCTGTGGGTTCATATACTATGCTATGACGATTGTAGAATGCAAACAGAGACTATACGAATGTTGTGTACGAATGCTCCAACTTCACTCATCTAAATCATGCGGTATACAGTGAGGTCTGGTAACTGATTATAATTACTACATCACTTCCCCTTTTGAATTTAAACTATCAATATATGTTTATAGATTAATATAGTAGCTAATTCAGTAATCAAATTGGAGTCTATTGGTTCTCCATAATGTGCAGTTTGACATCTCTTTCTTGTTGATCTTCTTGGCAACTGCCTTTCGTGTGTTCCTTCATTGTCTTTATGGTTGTCATGTACAATTGTTTGATCATCTAAATTCGAATTTTCATCAGCGATTTGTCCATTAAACTTTTTAAAGGCAGACGCATTTTGTGTCATTTTGTGTCCATTATACTCCGCAGTAAGTCTTCTTCCTTTAGCAGATATGGTGATATAAGGAGTTGTACTACAATTGGTGCTTATTTTATTTCTTATTTTCTGCTTAATTAGACCTTTGTATCCAACTTTTATTAATGACTCTATTGCACCACGACGTTGATTAGTATAATTTCTTCCTTTTTCTTTCCACAACTCTTGATTCTCTTTTTCCCTTTGATGTATATTTACTATTTTATGCTCGCTTGGTAGTGTTGGCAAAATACCACGTATTTGGCGATTGTAAAGAAGTTGCGATGGCGGTATGTTAGTTTTAGAATGAGCCGTGGATCTGTAATTCAAAAGGAATTTAGATACCTCCTGAGGCCATGGTCGATTTTTGACATGTGCGGCTTTAATTGCTTTAACAAGGGGCTTATTGAAAGCTTCTACTTCTGAGATGCCTTAAGGTGATAATGGAGTGGAATGATGATTCTCGATCTCAAGTTGTTGCATGTCTCTTTGAAATTCATCACTTTGAAAGGGTGATCCACTGTCCGATGTTAATTTGACTGGGATTCCATGACGAGCGAATATAGTATCAAGTTTAGGAATCACTTTCTTTGCAGAAGTAGATGTGAGAATTTCTATTTTTCAGAAGCTGGAGTAGCAGTTTATAACGACTAGAATGTGATGACCAGAAGGAAAAGGACCATAGAAATCAACTTTTACATGTTCCCATGGTTGATTTGACATGGGCGTTGACAAAAAAGGTTCTGGTGGGTTGGGCTACACTAATGATTGACATGCTAAACAACCCTCAATTTCTGATTTGACTTCTTTACCAAGGTTTGGGACCCATACATATTCTCTTATGAGTGCTGTTGTTTTGGAATGCCCTTGATGTCCTTGGTATGCCAAGGAGTCTGGAAGAATCAACCATGATCCACAAAGAAATACATGGTTTATGTGATCAAATATAATTTCATCTTTGATTGATTTGTAAGGCTTTAAACGATCTGCATTCCAGAAACCCGTTTTCAGTGCTGCATTTGATGCTCGAAGAATGCGATCTTCTTCTGTAGCATCTTTGATTTTGTCTATTGTCAAAGATTCTGGCACAGCAGAAGTGGCAAGGAAATTTACATATTCCTCTATTATGTTGATCTGCTCTTTTGATACGATTTTCACAGGATGCCGCGAGAGATGACCTGTGGGATTATCTGCACCTGCTTTATATACTACTGTAAAATCATATTGTTGCAACCTTAACATCCAACGTTCGATTCGTGCAGGTGGTTTGGACATTGTATTTCCATATATAAGTTTTAGTGGCTTATGATCCGTATATAATATGAATGGAGCGCCATATGCATATATGTGGAAATGCTCGATACCTCAGACTATAGCCAGAGCTTCCTTTTCTGTATGTGAGTATCGACTCTCCGTATCAGTCAGTGATCGGTAGGCATAAGCTACGATCTGTGACTTGTTTGTCTTGGGGTCTCGTTGAGCAAGAATTGCAGACAGACCAACTGGGCTTGCATCTACAAGAATCTGTGTCTCTTTTATAATATCGTTGTAACTCATTACAGGGCTGTTTGTTAAAGCTGCTTTTAGCTTTTCATAGGCTGCCTGATGTGTAATTGTCCATTGGAATGGTCTGTCTTTACAAGTTAGTTTTCGAATAGGTTCTGTTATTGTGGCAAAATCTTCAATAAACTGCGCGCTATAGTTAGCCATTCCTAGGAGACCTCTTACTTCACTAGCCGTCTGAGGCTGTGCACTATTGACAAAAGCTGCAATTTTGTTTGGATCTGGTTGTGTTCCTTTCTCTGAAAACACAAAACCAAAGAACTCTAAATTCTTCTTTAAAAATTCAAATTTCGTGATGTTTAACTTAAGATTGTGTTCTTATAATTTTTTTGCAAACATGATTTCAGTGCTCGATGATGATCATCTCTTTTTGGAGCAAATATTATGATATGATCAGCCAGGTTTTTGACTCCTTTGATTCCTTTGAGAACTTGAGTTAGTGTGTGTTGAAATATCTCTGCTGCCGAATTCGTTCCGTAATTGAGCCGTTTATATCGGTAAAGTCCAGCATGTGTAGTGAATGTTATCACGCTTCGATTCTCCGGTGAAAGCTCTAATTGATGGTATGCTTGTGACATCCAGTTTCGAAAAGAACTTTGCACCATTTAATTCCATCGATATATCTTTTACGGTTGGTATGGGATGGCGTATCCGTTTTATTGCAGTGTTTGCAGCTCTCATGTCCACACACGCGTATTCTGCCATCCTTTCTTGGTGCCACGACTATTGGTGAAATACAATCTGTATGTTCCGTATCTGGTACTTTATTGATAATGTCTTGTTTTTCAAGCTGCTGTAGCTCTAATTCCACCATTTCTCGAACATGAAATGGAATTCTACGTGATTGTTGGGCAATTGGTTTCACTTCTTTTTCTATCCTGAGAGTGATTTGCTTATCTTTCAGCTTGCCAGTACCGTGAAATGCTGTCTGATGCTGTCTTATTATTTCTTTCGCGTCTAAGTCGGGAACGTGAGCCAGGTCCGACAATTGACTGTTCAACATTTTAGATACTTGAATTTTTTTCAAATTCAAGCTCACAAGTTCTAATTCTTGTGCAGTATTTGAACTTAGCAAGCAACCTCTGTCATCTGCCGTCACATAGATGATAGCAACATTGATCTTTCGCTTAGTTTCGACTGTCGCAATAAACTTGACTTTAAGTTGCACGGGGGTCTTTGAATTAAACGGCATCGCTTTGATGTTGGTCTTTTGTAATTCAATATTTATATCTGCATATAGATCTTATTACTGATTACATTGATTGAGGATCCGGTATCAATCAAGAAGTTAATGATTTTATCATTAACGCTAATGTTCATATGAGGCTTTGGTGGATAACTGGTGGTTTCCATAGAATAACAGTAATGAAAATCGCTGTCGGAATCAACATTCCCTGCAGTGCTTACTGGTCGTATGGCAGCGCTCTGCTGGGCTATTTGATGACAGATTACCTTTGAGCGACATACCTTAGCAAAGTGATTAAGCTTCTTGCAGTTTTTACATTGTTTTCTTTTTGCGGAATGGCGATGGGGCTATGCTCCACCACAGTTACGACAGATTTTTCCTTGACCGTCATGTCAACCACTTCCTTGGGTTGGGTTTGTTTTCTTCTGAAAACAATTTATGTCCTCGCTCTCTTTACCCTCTATAGCTGCTGCTTGAAACGTGCTAACTTCCTCTTGACGCCCAAGAAGTAATAACTTCTTTAAAGTCATTAGATTGTCGCGCAATGTGAATTTACGAAAGCGACTGGAAGAGCCATGCAAATCTATTTGCAACATGATTTCAAAACTAGATTATGAAATTCACAGGTCTCCACTAGGCTACGCAAACGAATGTGAAACTTATCAATGTTTTCGTGAGCCTGCTGGTTGGCTTGGCGAAATTTATATACCTCATATAACCTATTCTTTTGGGGCTCAAAATACTCGTTCAGTTTGGCTAGAGCTGTTTCGAAATCAGCATCGTCACCAGTGTTTGGTAGTTGACGAAATATGTCTCTAACGCGAGGACCAGCAAGAAAAAGCAACATTGCACGCTGAAGTTTTGTGTCAGTGATATCATTCGCAACTAGAAAAGTGTTAAAGTCACATACCCATAATTTCCACTTTGTAGCTATGCTGGCACCGATATCCGTAGCAGGATTGAATGAGGGCATATGCAACGTGAAATTATTAGCCATAGCCATAGTAATTCTCAACTCCAATGTTATAAACTTGTTATGTTCAAGCAATTACTGTCTTCATTATCTGTGGGTTCATATACTATGCTATGACGATTGTAGAATGCAAACAGAGACTATACGAATGTTGTGTACGAATGCTCCAACTTCACTCATCTAAATCATGCGGTATACAGTGAGGTCTGGTAACTGATTTTAATTACTGCAGCACTCCGTATCAACATATTTATCTGCACAACTGGAAGGAAGGCGACAAAGATTG
Source organism: Cassiopea andromeda (assembly GCA_018155075.1). Lineage (NCBI taxonomy): Eukaryota > Metazoa > Cnidaria > Scyphozoa > Rhizostomeae > Cassiopeidae > Cassiopea > Cassiopea andromeda. The sequence continues at coordinate 18,880 of WIPJ01067503.1, read as the reverse complement.
CTGATATAATCGGTTTCATTCTATTTTCCACACGTTTCAGTCGTTTCGGTGTCTATAAATAAAAGACTTTAGCCTCAATTTTGCTTGTGAAATCCATGTTTTGCTTAGAAAGTTCAATCTCATTTTTAGCTACAGACTATTCTATATACCGAAGAATCTTTCTTGATTCCTGTACTAAATAGAGTCATAATTGTACTTGTACTGAAGACCTAATGAAGTGAGTCAATATCAATATATCAATTCCATTATTTTGATCATGTAGCTCTCAAACTGAGCCTTGTGACCTCTTGAAGGATCTAAAATGGCTTTGCTGGGGCCTCTGGAAGAGTCTACTTCTTGAACTTTGTAGAGCTACACTATAGGCTGTATAAACAGAATTAATTGTTGTTATTACGCTCTTGATATATGTTTCCCGTAAATATATAATTATAATAGCATAATTTTGAGGCTACAAAGGACCCTGATTTGAGAAGCTGTGTTCTGAGATATTACAATATGTAAGGTAACTTAAATAATTTTGGAATCAGCTTTCTAACTTGCTATAATATCACGTGCAAAAGTGTATAATTTCTTTCCTTGCAGTGCTGAGCACTACGGTCTGTTGCAACAGGTGTAATGAGGAATTGGAAATATGGATATTGTCATCTTAGATATGAATTTCTATTCACTATCGTTTCTTCTAATACACAAAAAGTTTCTTCCAATATTTCCTGAAACATGCAATTATGGGCTACTGTTTTCCATTCTAATGTGAAATAGCGCGCATTAATTTAACACGCAAACGTGGAAAAATAGGGGATCAAGCAGAATCGTACACTTGTGTGCGAGGGTGGTTGACACATCCAAGTACGTACGAACAACATAATTCACTTTTTTCCATTGTTTTCGTGTGCAATGTTTTAAATAGTCATATGCAAAATTGTACTTGATCATATACAACGTTTGAATAATCATACTCAAGGTGTTGGATGGCTTTTCTAACTTTATTTACCTGCAAATCGCATTGGATTGTCAGTTTGGCATTAGTGAATGAAGAGCACACTTTGTCTAAAAGACAATAGGATAAAGAACATAAATGAAAAGGAACATGACAAAGTAATCATTAGGAGAGAATCAAAATGCCAACTTTTCCGAAATTTTGCAAGGACTCTTCATAGGTACTTGAATCATTTATCAAATATCTTTTCGATAGTAATTTTACCACACCGTAAATCCTTGAATAATCCCCCTTGGGTCTTATAGAGTTTTTGGATTTTTGCATGGCGCTTATTAGAAGAGAGGGGCGAAAAATATTTTTCTGATAGTTAGTAATATTCTATTTTAAATTTTTCTGACAATAAGCTACTGTTTGATGCTGCAAATGCAAACAATATAGTGTTTTCTAAAGGAAATACGACTATTCGTTAATTAATGGCTGCCATGTCTTTCCTAACTCTGCAAAGCACAAAAAGAAACTGATATAGCTAAAGTCACATGCTTGGGTGGGGAATTATTTGAGGAACAAAATTAGCTTTAGGGTAGGAGCATTATGTGAGGGGTGCTAATTTGTAGATGAACTTTATGTAATAGATGAAGAAATTCATTGCTTTTCACGAAATATTTCCGAAACATCACTTCTTCTCTCTCCAATGCCATATTATCTCTTTCTCTATGGAATTACTGATGAGTATAAAATTTCCAGCTAGAAATAGAGGAGACAGATGGGTAAGAAAACGTATGCAATGGTAAGAAAACGTATGCAATGGGAGAAGGGGTTCGTAGCAAGCTCGCATGTGCGTGCAATGGGGAGGGTCAAATTCTCGTCAATTTGGTGCATACTCACTAATTGAATGACCTCTTATGCCACTGTAAATGGAGTAAAACCGTAAAGTCTGTAAACAGGTCGAGTTTTATAGAGTTATGGATGATGTACTTCTTTCTTTTCTTACCCAGGCTAAAACTTATTTCTGGCACCAACACCACAGAGCAGCTCAGATCAATTAAGCTGAAGGTAAATTTTGTAGTTTTTTAGCATCCAATTAGGATCTATAGTGGAAAAAGTGAAATTACATTAGGTTTCTGATCGTGTTGAAATCTAAAACATGCAAAAAGAAACTATCAGTTTATTCATTTAGCTCGGAAAAATTTCCTCTATATTCTATTAAAACTCTCTGCTTAGAACAATAAGTCGCTTCCCATATAGCATTATTATGAGTGCTTTAACATCGTGGCATTTTAAATTTCAGTGCTTATAACAGGGAAGTTGAATTGATAAACCTCCAGAAAATGCTCCAAGCATTTGAATCATTCTACATTTGACTTTTTAATAGCAAAGTTGCTCTATGAATAGATCGCTAGTTTTTCTACTGGAAAATTTCACCAATCACTTAGAGACTTTGACTACGTAGGCCGTTTCTCGAACAATCTGCTGGCTTTTGTTACAAGATTTTAAAGTCGACAGTCTCGGCGTTGACACTCCAAAGTTAAAAGTCTTGAGCTTTAAAATTGTAGAGAGAATCTTAGAAAGAACTAAATGGGGCTTTGCTTTTTCTTCGTTTGTACTTCAATCATCATACTGACATTAATGTTAACTTCATAATGAAGAGATTGCTTTGATCTCTTCTGTCTCTACATCAAAATATTGCTTGCGCCTGCATCTTTGCTTTATTGCTGTTTGAAAGTATATATAGCTACCAAAATTTCTCAAGCCAATAATATCAGATATAAGACGCAAAACAACGACAAGAATTTTCAGTTTACAAGACATGTTTCGGATATTTCACTATCCATCCTCAGTTGTTATACTAAATTGTTAAATGGAACACACTACTAAACGTTACAAAATCAATAGAAGGTATAACGAAAATTAATAATTCGAATAATCAAGAGAAAGAAAATCGTTGAAAGGGCTAGAATGAT